>CM053272.1:82642448-82666682 GCA_028583415.1 Protea cynaroides | reverse complement strand
GACATCTGTCCCACGATATAAACTCAGGAACTCCTTCTCCATAGAATCTCTGAAGCTTCGTGGAAAATACTTCTCAAAGAAAGCTTCTTTATATATAGCCCAAGTCAGTTGGGCGTGCTTGGTCAATAGATAGTCTCGAGTAGATTTCCACCAGTGATGTGCATCGCCTTTGAGCATGAAGGTGGCACATAATACTTTCTCTTCTTCTGTAATAGTCATCATAAGAAAATTTCTCTCCATCTCGTCTATCCGATTATTGCTGGCCATAATGGATCAGACGGCTTGCCATTAAATTCCCTAGGCTTCATCTTCAAAAATCTCTCCACCAATCGAGAGTGATCCAACTGATTTTGGGGATATGCCCCAAACATATGGGGTGGATACTAGTAATTAACCTGAGCTGCTTCCGGAGCCTGTACTGGAATCTGTGCAGCAGGTTGTTGAGGTGTCTGAGGTGCTGGGTGGTTACCCACCGGTGCTGCACTGGCTTGTCCTGTCTACCTAGGTGCAGCTTGAGTGGCTTGAAACATAATACCCATCGCAACTTGCATCTGGGCCTGTGCGTGTTGCATCTGTTGCAGCTGCTGAGCCAGATTCATCACCACGGTAGTTAGCTCTATTGGTGGAGGTGGCAAATTTGTAGGGTTTTCCTGTTCTGGATTACCCGATGCATAATTATTTTCCTGACTGGTCTCCTCCACGGGTGGTGGTGGTGGAACTGCATTTCGGTTCTGTCGGGTTACCCTACGTCCAGACATAATTCCTTCAGTGATTGGTGGTGCCTGAAAATTATCAAAATAGGTGAAAAGTCATTTATATTTCATGTAGGCACACTAACCGATTTAAAATTCCAATTCCAGCTCATTTTTATTGAAAAATTATTGTCTTTTCTACGTAGGGTCGATGGTGAGGGTCGATGGTATGTTCGACCCTTAGTATCCGACCCTGGGAATAACCTGTTCTTCCCGATAGCTGAGGGTCGATGTGAGGGTCGATAGGTGTCCGACCCTTAGTTTTCTGTCAGATTCTCGAGAGCTGAGGGTCGATGGGAGGGTCGATTGTTCTAGTCGAATTGTCCGACCCTCAGACTAAAAATCAGATTTTTAAGATCCGATTTTGGGTCATTTCTTATTATTTCCCTCCCCTTTCGACTCGTCTCTCCCCTCTGAGTTGCTACAGTGCCACTCCACTGTTTTTGATCGGTTTGAGTCCGGGTTTCAACGTCCACATCATCCATACATGTATGTTCTCCCATTTTTACCTATTTTTAGGTTTTCTTTTCTAGGTTTTTATCCATTTAACTTGTATTTTTCAAATTAAAATTTTTCCAACCATAAAAATTTGATTTTCATTGGGGGCTTTTGGTATTGGTATCTCGAGGAACAAAAGCCCTCAAAAATTTTTGAATTTCATCGGTTGGTTATCGAAAAACTCAAAAATTTGTCATTTTTGCCCTAATTTGTCAAAATTTTTGTTTTCTTGAAATTTCTTCAAATTGGTCTTCGTGGGTTTCCATTTCCTACTATGTGAGTGTCGTAGGATGTGTTGGAACCTAAGTAAGTCCTCCCGCCCACGTGTATGGGTGAAAAGTGAGGCTTTTGGACAACTTACATCGTTAAAATACTAAATTTTCAGATTTTTATCCTACTAACCCCTTGTCTCCCTTTCTCTTTCTTATCTGCAGATACCATGGCTCGTACCAAGATACCTAGAGTGCGTGGTCCGCTTCGCTTTCGCTCTAATGAAGCCGAGGCACAGTATGCCGACTATGCCCGTAAGAAAGTGGAGGGTGGTCGTATGGTGAACTTGGCTGAGCTAGCCTTGTTCAACGTAGAGAGGGCATTTGGTGATATGGGGTGGCTCCCTATCATCACCTACGACGCGTGCACATGTCCGGATTTGGTGCGCCAGTTCTATTGTAATCTCCAGGTGGTGGGGAATTACAATGACGTTGAGCATGGTCAAGAGTTGCGCATCACTAGCTATGTTAAAGGGGTGCACATTTCTTTTGATTATCAGCAACTGGCCGATCTGTTGGGCATACCTTATGACGGCCCCATGGTGTACTGTGCGCCTGGAGAGCCACAGTTTGTTTCTATGGAGATGAGGGCAAAGATCGACAACCAGCTATTACGACTTGATCGCTGGCAGATGAGAGCCTATTACCTGCGTCCAGCTCCACGGGTCTTCTGTAAGATTATCCAGCATAATCTGATCCCGCAGAGTGGGCACTATGAGAGGGTTTCTCAGCTGACCCAGTTTTTGATATACAGTATCTGCACTAGACAGCCGGTCTGTCTTCCTTACATCATCATGCGGACCATGATTAGTGCTACATTGTCCGGTCATAGGGGTAATCTATCCTATGGACGCATGATTACAGTTCTACTGACCCGTCTGGGGGTTGACCTGGTAGATGAGAAGATCCAGGAGAAGACCTTCTTGTCGCCTCTAGATTGGGAGGCTATCTGCAAGATGGGTATGCGGGATGCCCAGGTTAGTGATGAGGAGAGGAACGAGATGGTGCGCCCTCACACTCGCATCGAGATGGCTGACGCCGAGGCCGCTGCTGCCACTGATAAAGCTCGTGTGGATCCTGTCGACGATGACAACCGTATGTATATGGATGTCGACTCGATACCACCGCCTTCCCCTACACATGCGTCTGGAGTTGGCACTTCTTCTGAGGCGGCTCCTGCACCTGAGGCTGGTCCTTCACATGCGGCTGGTCCTTCACTCCCACCTTCTGACATGGTGGAGATGTTGCAGGAGATCAGGGAGGCTCAGCGTAGATCTGACTTGAGGATGGAGGAGTTGCTAGACGCTCAGCGTGTATCAGACACACGGATGGGAGAGCTTCTAGAGGTACAGCGTGCGACTGATCGGAGAGTAGTCGATCTCACAGCTAGTCTCGAGACGACCCAGACTCAGATAGCCTGGTTGACTAGAGTCTATGCTGAGGACTATGACAGAGATCGTGAGGCCCCGCCTCCTCCTTCGCCTCCAGCTTTTTGATTGTACTTATTTTCTTGTATTACAGAGTAACTGTCCGGGTTGTGGACTGTACTCTGCTTTATTTATGTATATACATTTTGTTTCTCTCACTCATTGTATGTAATTTGTTTCCCCTTTAATAGATGTATTATTCTCTTTTTAAATTTGGTCTCAACCATCACTTGTGCTTACAGTGTGTTTATATTACTGTTTTTACTTTTATCCTATCTTAGTTCACAATTGTATCGAATGTATGTTAGTTTAGCGGACAAGGCCTGAGATGCTCCGATACCAAGTTTGTCACACCCTAAATTCTGCATCGTTCAGAATGGTGTGATGAACTGCTAGCAAACCAACGGTTCAACCAGGATCTCAAGTAGGCTATCCCCGCGTTATCTAAACTTACACACATCCGTAATCATAATCAGAGTAAATACACAATAGCGAAAATCTTATAATAAAATGAACTGAGGATCTACTGTGATAGTAATATTAAATAGCAAAATTATTCTGTATCAACTGAGACATAATTAATTATCAAATACATGTCTTTATTAAATCCAAATAAAGAAAACTAAGAAAAATATAGTTGAATACACATGGGTTGCACTCGCAAGAGGAGTCATGTGTATCTACTTCAGCTTCAGCTTCCATTGCCGTCACGTTCCAGTATGCTGGAGCATTCATATAATCTTCAACCGTATAACCTGCATCATCAACTAAAAATATTCGACGTCGAGGGGGTGAGCACACATCACGGTTCAGTGAGTAGACAAAACAATGCAACAGTACATATGCATGCAATCAATTCATATCTTTGGTCTGAAACCATGTATAACCCACCTAGATAGCTTTCATGCATTCTCCTATGGTTTTCCATGAAAACCTAACCATGGGTTGATGGTTTGGGTTTCTCCGAGATCACATTCTCATCAATATCTAACCTAAGGTCTGTAGAAACTCATGGAATTAGTATCCATACCTGAGAAGAATACTCCTTCTCTGCAAATCTTCTCTTTTGGCTAAATTCTCTTCATTGTTTCTCTTCTTCCTCTTCTCCTTCTCTTCTCTTTCTCTCAATTCAATTAGGGTTGTAAAAGGAGTGAAAGAGGCTTAGGTACGTCCTTTAAATAGAGTAGGTACATCCTAAAATAAGTCCCTTTGAGATTAGGAAAGAATCCCAATCGAAAATTAGGAAATTTCCTAATTCTATTTCCTACGGTAACCGAGGGTCGATGGGAGGGTCGATGATCCCGTCGACCCTAGGGTTCAAGATGTCCGACCCTCCCTTCAAAATTGAGGGTCTGACTTTCAGCTTTGGGAGGTCCGACCCTGCTTAGCTGGGTATGCGACCCTCCCCTTAAATTAAGTGTTTTTGGGTCGATTTGATACCTGGGATCTCGATCTTCCTCACGCCCTTGGTCCATTTGACTCGACCATGATAGGTAAACCTGGTTCAAGGTGGTAAGACCGGGTTAGATTGACACGGGTCTTACAGTATGGCCGTAGTTTTTTGGCAGAGATGACCACAGCTAGGGTTAATTTCTCTATCGATTGATACCTGGTCTCTGCATCGAGTAACACCTTGCTGATGTAGTAGATAGGATGCTACACCTTATCTATCTCCTTAATTAATACCCCACTGACCGCTACGGGGACATCGCCAGGTAGAGTAGTAGATTGTCTCCTGTCTCTGGCTTCATCAACAAAGGAGGGGTTGATAAATACCTCTTGAGGCTTTGAAACGTTTCCTCACATTCTGCTGTCCATTCGAAGGTTTTGGATCCTTTAAGAGTCTTGAAAAATGGGAGGAATCGATCAGCAGACCTTGACATGAACCTTTCCAGTGCAGAAATTTGTCCTGTCAGCACTTGTAATTGCTTCGGAGTTGTTGGAGACTTCATACTTTGGATCGCCTCGATCTTAGCTGGGATTGGCCTCGATCCCTCTTTGTAACACCATAAATCCCATAAACTTGCCGGATTGTATACCAAAGGCACATTTCGAGGGATTAAGGCGCATAGAATTCCTTTGTACTATCTCGAGGACTTCTTTGAGATCTTTCAAATGATCAGACGCCTTGGCTGTCTTGACCAGGAAGTCATCTACGTACACCTCCATGTTTTGACCAATCTGCTTTTCAAATACTTTGTTGACGAGCCCCTGATACGTGGCTCTTGCATTCTTGAGCCCGAAAGGCATCACAGTATAGCAATAGGTACCCTTACTAGTGATGAAGGCAATATTTTCCTCATCTTCTTTGGCCATCTTTATTTGATTATACCCAGAATACGCATCTAGAAAAGATAACAACTCGTGCCCGGCAGTGGCGTCTATGAGCTGATTTATTCGAGGCAGGGGGTAGGAATCTTTGGGGCATGCTTTATTTAAATCTGTAAAGTCAGTACAAACACGCCAACAGTCATTAGACTTAGGCACTAGTACAACGTTGGCCAACAAGTCTGGATAGTACACTTCCTGGATAAATCTAGCTTTCAATAGCTTCTGGACCTCTCGATCAATGATCACTTGCTTTTCTACCGAGACGGCTCTTTTCTTTTCCTTAGAGATGGGGTTCCCTAAGATACGGGAGCTTCAGTCACCTACTCCTTTTTTGGTGAGATGCGAATTACGTAAGGGATTGCACAACTACTATCTCAAAGGGACTTGGCCAGAGCTATACCTGAATGTGGATGCTCACTTTTGGGTAGAAAGTTTTGGATCCTTTGCAATCGATACTCTTTCGCAACTTATAGCTCAAGAGTGAGCTTCTCGAAGAAGCTCCTCCCCACCTACCACCATCCCCATCATCTGTCATCTAGAGAACTACAGGTCTAGGGGATTACGACCCCCTAGGGCTGTGCTTGGATGTCTTGTCTGCCGTTTATGACCCCGATCGACCTTCTTCGACTCCCCTTTCGTTCACGTTCTCCATGTCTTCCGACAATAGTGGCTGTCCTTTTTCTTTTATCGAGCATAAACTTGACTTTTTGCTGATTTGGTCCATGATACAGTGACCTGGCCAGTTAAATCCCCCTACTTGGCATTTATGATGGTTGTCGGTATTTATGAGCATCAATGACAGACCATTTAATATCCAGCTACCTCCATCAATCTATCAAATCATGGCCCGATTGCATAGAAGGGGTCGAACACAATTTCATCTCTCTTGTACCTTCAGAAAAGACTCTTCCTTACCCTCATGCTTCATATCTTGAATGTGTGCTACGTGTCCCATTCTTTGAGACCTGTTACAGATGCCTCATCCACTGTCTAATTTAAATCTGTTACTATTTTACCCCAACAGCAGGTAAGTCGACTAGTGAGATTATCACCCCCTCAACTGCCACAATGTGGACTTGGGATGAATTAAGGTCATGTGCAGACCAAAACGATGTACCCATATATGGGGGAATGTTGTTGTATGCCGAGTGAGGCGGCATCATTCTGAGTGGAGACCCATGCAGCTGGAGGCTCCATGCGTGGGCTTTCTTGAGCTGGCACTTACAGTTATCTTACCTGACTGTAGTTGTTAGTTGCATGCATTTGCTTGTTGCACGTTTAGTTTTCTTGCTAAGCTCGGTGGTTGAGATTACTCTTGTGCGCATAAACTATTTTAGATCTTGCAGGTTCTTCATTTGTTGCTTCAGGTAGCTTGTCATCCAGTATGGAGGATGAGGACAGTGAACCTTAGGAAGATGTTCGTGATCCTTGAGCATTTCGTAGTGTCTACTCATGGGCTTAGGCTATGCCTATGATTTCTTTATTTCTTTGGATTCTTAGGATTTACTTATTTAGGGATATGTTTATTTGAAGGATAAACTTTAAACAATGTTCTTTATTTTATTTTGGAATTGGAACTTTAAATATTTAAATGTCAGTCCAATAATTTGGCATTTTAATTATAAGACTTCCGCTATGTTTTACTCTCTTTTTTAAATAATTTGTTTAAATTGAGATGTTTTAAATTACTCTGATAATCTGGCAAGTTATAAATCATTTTTAGGGGTTGATATGTGGTATACCATGATATGCGATTGTGAAAGGGGATTTCTTATGCCCTAATAGGATGAAAAGATCTCGTTGCATTCCATAGTACCGATATGTCAGGAACGGGGTGTGACAATCTCCATCATTACGTTCAATGTGGGGCTGCACCTCCACATGCTTCCCCTAGTGCACCTGCATCCTCCACACCACAAGATGGGCCATCATCATTTGTACCTCCTAGTGGATCTTAGCCCTTAGGGTCTTGATTCTAATTTCATCATCTCACTTTTCTTTTTGACACACATTATGTACATAGGGTAACTGTCTAGGGTGTGAATTGTACCCTATTTGTCTCACAAACGGTTTATTTATTAGCTGTCACATTTATCTTCACTTTATTAGCTGTCACATTTATCTTCACTTTCATCTTTGTCTAGCTTGTTTGTATTTGGGATAACTGCTCGGGCTGTGGGCCATATCCTGAGTTTTGTACTTTACAATTCGGTTACATATATTTATGGCTCTCTTTATTCTTATTTTATTGTATGCATTATTTTCTTTCTTAGTTTTTGTACTGTTGTCACACCCCAGATTTCGATTGAACCATAAATGTGAGTGAACTGCTACTAGACCAACGGTTCACACCAGGATCTCAATAAGACCGTGTCAAAGCATAGACCAATGCACACTAACCATAATCAGAATATAATAATACAGCGGAAGACTTACTAAATGAACTGAGTAATCTATTGATAAATAAATAAATTATTCCAATTATTCAATAAATCAAAACGCAATAAATCTCTATTACATTGTCTTATAAGTCAAACTATTATAAAATAAAATAACCCAAGAATATCCTAGAGGTACACGCAGAAAGGGCACTCGCATGATGCGTGTCACACTTCAATTCCGTACTATTCAGAATGGTATGATGAACAACTAATAACCAACGGTTCAACCAGGATCTCGAATAGGCTGTGTCCGTTTGCTTAAACCATACACATCCACAACCATAATCAGAGTAAATAAACAATAACGAAAGTCTTATATATTAAATAAACTGAGAATTCTAAGAGTGATAACATAAATAAAATATCCAATTATCTTTCATTGACTAAGACATAAGTAAATAAAATAATCAATTATATTTTCTGTATAATTTAAACAAATCTAATAAAAAAACGCATGAGTTGCATTCGCATGACGAATCATGCGACTCCATCATAACTTCAGCGTCCATCGCCGCAGTATGTCCGTACATAGGAGCATTGATATAATCTTCTACAGTCGTACCTGCATCATCAACTAAAAACATTCGACGTCGAAAGGGTGAGCACACATCACGGCTTAGTGAACAAACAAAACAATGCAACAAACATATGCATGCATTCAATTCATATCTTTGGTCTGGTTCATAAGTTTACAATGTGCTATAGAAAGAATAGGTGGCCGCCGCACCTCTATACACGAATGTGTGAAATCGCCCAATGGATCAAACACCATTGCCGCCCCCACATGCACCCACCATGGAATAGAGATAGAGCTAAAGTGCTTAGGACCGCACCGCATCACACTTCTCTTGATGCTCTACCCATACCAACACGTAAGTCCCTGTTGGCGAGGGCTTGCAAACTGGGCTCGCAACTAACCAATCCTAATGTCAAATAGTGTATCCAAGGCCTCATCCCAGCATCCTCAATACATCCATAGAGATAGAGCTAAGGCCCCCCGACAGAGTCAGAGACTACACGGTCCGAGACCACCTCCCTTGATTCCCTACGACGTAATAGTTCTGCTAAGGTAATGGCGATACGACGATGTTAGTGGACAAGACTTGAGTAGAGATAGAGCTAGAGTCTGGTGACCAGGATGAACCACAGTGTCACGTCCTCCCCCTGATGCTCTACTCGCATCAAGTACACTAACCACATACATACATTCACATGCCTATTCCTAGCATCATCATCATCATCATGTTATAATAAACGAAATTAAATATGCATGAACAGTAATAACAGGAATAGTGGATGACATGTGATATGCACATTACAATCATACAATCATAGAATCATATATGGTATTGGACTCAATAAACGAAAACAGTTTACTATTAGCCAATTAGTTTAGGTCTTGTTCCCTGACCTTTGATTGAGCGTAGATCATCGTTCAAGCTTTATGAATCACTTTTAAATCACTAGAAAGACCTAACAAGTTGATAAATTTTAATTATAATTAATTTCAATAGATTTAGACTAACTGGTCTTGTAGGGTCGCAGGTAGGGTAGCACCTAGGGTAACAGTTTCTACGACCCTAGGGTGTTGGGTCGGACGTGGGGTCGGATACCATTCGACCCTACATGCGACCACACCCTCCTTGGGACTTCCGAGGGCATGTGGTCGATCCTGTGATCTCGTAGGTCCATTCTAAGATTGTTCTGTGGCTCATAACTATGATTTTTACACACTTTCCATTGCCTATGATGATTACTTTCATGGATTCCTTTGGAACTCGTCCATGGATGGATGATTTGGGTTTCTCTTAATCCTAACTTCTTCATAATCTATTCTAGGCTCTTAATTTATGAAGGGAATTAGGTTCATACCTGAAGTTGGCTGAGATTCAGAGGTTTCTCTAAACTTCCTCCTCATCCTTAATCTTTTCTTCAATTTTCCTTCTCTTCTTCTTTTCCTTCTCTTTCTCTTTCTCTCACTTTCAATTACGGTTCTAAAAGGAGTGAAAGAGGCTAAGGGATGTCCTATTTATAAAGAAAAATCCTCCAAAATAAGTCCCATCGAGTTTAGGAAAGATCCCCTTAGAATTAGAAAAGTTTCTTAATTTACGATTTCTGTCTGTCATCGTAGGGTCGGACGTAGGGTCGCAGAATCCGTCGACCCTACGTTTTTCTAGTCATGCGACCCTACGACTAGAAAGTCATGGGTTGGACTTCTGTTGAGGTGGGGTCGACCCTACCTGTTTAGGCATGCGACCCTACCCTTACATTTACTATTTTTGGGCTAGACTCATACCTAGTCTTGTGATTTTCTTCACGCACTTGGTCCAATTGGCTCAACCATGATAGGTAGGCCTGGTACAAGTGGTAAGACCGGTTAGTTCGATACCGGTTAGACCGGTTAAATTTCGTCCTCGAAATTTATACATACCTTTCGAGTTGAAAAGATGAGGATATTGCTTCCGCATAGCGTTCTCTTCTATATCTCGGCTCCTCCAGGTAACCTTAATATAGTAGATGTCACGATTGCGTAGTTGTTGAGCCTTTCGACTAGTGATTTCAGTTGGTGCTACTTCGAATGTCAAATCATCAGTTAGATCTGGTGGATCCGCTGTCAAAATGTGCGTTGGATCTCTGACGTACTTCTTTAACAATGAGACATGAAATACATCATCCACACTTGACATAGATGGTGGTAGTGTTAATTGATAAGCCACCTTTCCACGTTTGGCTAAAATCTCATATGGCCTGACATATTTCAGACTTAGCTTCCCTTTCTATCCGAATCGTTTTAAACCCCGCATAGGTGATACTTTCAAGAATACCTTATCACCTACAACAAATTCAAGATCTCTACGTCGAGTATCTGCATACTATTTCTGACAATTATGAGCTATTCTAACTCTTTCTTTGATAATGTCAACTACTCGACAAGTCTCTTCAACAAATTCTGGTCCAACGATGCTACGTTCACCAATTTCATTCCAGAACAAAGGAGTTCGACACTTCCTCCCATACAGTGCTTCATAAGGAGACATTTGTATAGTAGCCTGATAGCTGTTGTTATAGGAAAACTCGATCAATGGTAGTTTCTCATCCCATGAGCCTTTGAAATCAATTACACAGGCTCAAAGCATGTCTTCTAAAATCTGAATGGTATGCTCCGACTGTCCATCTGTCTGAGGATGGAATGCAGTACTGAACTTCAACGTTGTACCCATAGCCTTTTGCATTCCTTTCCAAAACTTTGAAGTAAAGCGTGGGTCTCTGTAGGACACAATGCTTTCAGGTACACCATGTAATATGACAATGTTATCTACATATAGCTTGGCTAACCTCTCCAGGGTATACTGTGGTCGTATTGCTATAAAGCGAGCTGTCTTAGTCAGACAATCTACAATCACCCAGACCGTGTCATCTACTCGGGGAGTCAATGGTAACCCGGTGACGAAGTCCGTAGTGGTGCAGTCCCATTTCCATGCTGGTTTTGGCAGCGGCTGCAACAGTCCTGCAGGTCTTTGTTGTTCAGCCTTCACTCTCTGACAATTTAGGCATTGAGACACGAATTTAGCTACATCTGCTTTCATTCCTCTCCACCAATATAATTTCTTCAAATCATGATACATCTTTGTACTTCCAGGATGTACCGAATAGGCGGTGGTGTGAGCTTCCTTCATTAGTCGGTGTCTAATGTCCAAATTTTCTGTTTCAGGAACACATACTCTTCCTTTGTACTTCAGTACCTTTTCATCATCTAAGGTGAACTCAAGAATAGTCCTATCTTTTTTGATGTCTTCTTGTACCGTTCTCAGATAAGGGTCTGATTTAATAGCTGCTTTCACTTCATCAATTATATCAGGTACAATCTTCAACGTTGCGAATATATTTGAAAACCGATGAATAAACCCTTGGTTGGTTGATTCACCTGGTGCATCTATCATGAACTGCTCATTACCGTAATTGAACACTTTTCCTGTAGTACACATTGCTGCAGTCGTGTTAACCTCTCCTTGAGATTTTATCATTGCTTTTCTGCTTAGCGCATCAACAACTACATTAGCCTTTCCTGGATGATACTGGATATCACAATCACAATACTTCAATAATTCCAGCCATCTTCTTTGTCTCATGTTTAACTCATTCTGATTAAAAAGATAATTGAGACTCTTATGATCTGATTTAATCTGAAATTTCTCTCCGTACAAGTAATGTCTCCATATCTTGACAGCATGTACTACTGCCGCCAATTCCAAGTCATGAGTGGGATAGTTCTTCTCATGTGTCTTCAGTTGTCTTGAAGCATACGCAATTACTTGTTCTCCTTGCATAAGTACACATCCTAAACCCAATCTTGACGCATCAGTATACAAGATATATGGCTGTCCTGGAATAGGAATAGTCAAGATCAGAGCAGTTATCAATCTAGCCTTCAATGTTTGAAAACTTTTCTCACATTTATCAGTCCAAACAAACTTTTCTCCTTTCTTAGTCAAACTGGTGAGAGGTACGGCAATTCTAGAATAGTCTTCCACGAATCGTCAATAATACCCAGCTAGACCTAGGAAACTTCTAATTTCTGCAACGCTCTTTGGTGCTTCCCACTTCACAATGGCTTCAATCTTGCTAAGATCCACTTTAATTCCTTCAGCGGATACAACATGGCCTAAGAAAGCGACCTCATTTAACCAAAACTCACACTTTGTAAATTTGGCGTAAAGCTTCTCTTTCCTTAATCGCTGCAGAGCGGCTCTTAAATTCATGACATGAGTTTCCTTGTCCTTGGAGTAGACCAATATATCATCAATAAACACAATGACCGACGTATCCAACATATCATGGAATACCCAATTCATGAGTTCCATAAAGGTTGCGGGTGCGTTAGTCATTCCAAAAGACATGACTAAAAATTCGTAATGTCCATATCTTGTTCTAAATGCTATCTTTGGAATATCACCATCCTTAATCTTCAACTGATGGTATCCTGACCGAAGATCGATCTTGGAGAACACCTTGACACCTTGCAACTGATCGAACAAGTCATCGATCTGAGGCAATGGGTACCGATTCTTGATTGTCAGCTTATTCAGTTCCCGGTAGTCTATACATAATCGAACACTACCGTCCTTCTTCTTTACAAATAATACTGGCGCTCCCCATGGTGATATGCTAGGTCTGATGTAACCCTTGTCCAGTAATTCCTATAACTGTACTATTAATTCCTTCAATTCAGTAGGAGCCATTCTATAAGGTGATTTAGATATTGGTGCGGCTCCGGGTATCAGATCTATAACAAACTCTGTCGCTCGATCTGGTGGTAGTCCTGGTAGTTCTTCAGGAAATACATCTGAAAAGTCACGCACAACATCAATATCCTCCATTCGTGGTGCTTCCTTGGTGAGGTCGACCACTGACACTAGATACCCAACTCCTCCTTTCTCGAGGCATTTCCTAGCCTTTAATGCAGAGAGGATGAGTTTTCGTTTACGGGGAAGTTTGGTTCCTGCAAAACTAAACTCTGCTCCTCCCTTGTCTTTAAATGTCAGTTTCTTTTCTGCACATAATAGATTTACAGAATGCCGACCTAACCAGTCCATTCCCAAGATGACGTCAAAATCTGCCATCTCAAGTTGAATCAAGGTTGCATCAAAAGTCTTCTCATCAATAAGAACTAGACATGGTCCATAACCTTTTTCTAATTCCACTTCTAATCCCATCGACGATCGTACAAGTAGTTTGTAATCTAACGATTTGAGGGGTAGATTTAGCTTCTTTCCAAATGACACAGATTTAAAAGAATGAGTAGCTCTAGAATCAAAGAGTACTCTAGCGGGTATGCCATTAGTAGGTACAATATTTGTGATTTGTTTTAGTTTTAGTCTATATGATCACACAATGTAACACAAAATGAAAGGTTCAGGTCATACCTGTGACCACATCAGCGATGCGGCAACATCCTCAGATGTAACATCATAAACCTTTCCTTGTTGTAGCTGCTTCCTGGGTTTAGGACACTCTCTTGAATAATGTCATATTTGGTTGCATTTAAAGCATTTTACTCCTTCATTGTTTTGCTTTTGTTGCGGTTGAGCTGCTGGAGTAGTCTTAGCTGTAGCATTGAAGCCTTGAGTACAGAAGGGTTTGAATGTCCTTGTATTCCCTCCATTATAGGAATTCCCATTTGGCCTTTTAATACCCCTGTTTTGAGCAAAGTAACTCTCCTTCTGGGTCGACTCTATTACTCGAGCAATTTGTACTGCTTCATTGTAGACCTTCCTTTCCAGTCCCAGAACATGCTCACAGATGCTTCCCCTGAGTCCCATGACGAACCTTTGGGTCTTTGTGTTTTCTTCCTGCATGCTGGCGGGTGCAAAGAAAAACAGCTCCTCATAACGTTGTTGGTATGCATCCACAGTCATCTGGCCCTGATATAAAATCAGGAACTCTCTTTTCATAGAATCTCTAAAACTTCTAGGGAAATACTTAATCAAAGAATGCCTCTTTATATATATCCCAAGTCAATTAGGTGTGCTTTGTTAACAGATAAGTTCGTGTGGCTTCCACCAGTGGTGTGCATTGCCTTTCAGCATGAAGGTTGCACACAACACTTTCTCCTCCTCATTCACTGTCATCATCGTAAAATTTCTTTCCATTTCATCAATCCAGTGTGCTGGCCACAATGGATCTGCTGGCTTACCATTATATTCTTTGTGCTTCATCTTTAAAAAATGCTCGATCAGTCGGGAGTGGTCCAGCTGATACGGAGCATAGGCCCCATACATAGGTGGTTGATACTGGTAATTGCCTTGAGCTACCTCAGGATTCTGTACTTGAGCCAGCATGACTGGTGTTTGAGGTGCATGGGGTACCATGTTGCTTCCCCTTGGTACTGTGCTAGCTTGTCTTGCTAGCATAGGTGTCGTATGTGCAGCTGGAAAAGCCATGCCTATAGCATTCTGCATATTGGCTTGCACCTGCTGTATTTACAGCAGCTGTTGAGCCAAGTTCATTATTACTGTAGCCAGATCTGTAGGTGGGGCTGGCAAGTTTGTAGGATTTGCCTGGCAACTAGCCACTGGCGGTGCCGTATTCAGATTCTCCTGTGCTTCATGATTTACATGGCTGTCTTCCTCCACATGTGGTGGTGGTGGAATTGGATTACGGCCTCGTTTGGTCACCCTTCGCCCAGCCATTTCCTGTTCTGGTGGTGGTAGTGTCTGAAAACAATCATAGCACATGTGAGGCAATCAATATAAGTTTTTCTCAAGTAAAAATCCATCTAATTAATATAAATTTCAAAATTTTCAGATCATTCTGATAAAATACTGTATTTTCCATCGTAGGGTCAATGGTAGGGTCGGTCCTTATGCGACCCTAGGGTATGCGACCCTAAGAACACTGTCAGCTCACCGAGAGCCTAGGGTCGATGGTAGGGTCGGTATATGTTCGACCCTAGGTCCGACCCATGGTTCTCTGTTAGATCACCGAGAGCCTAGGGTCGATGGTAGGGTCTGACGTAGGGTCGCATATTTTGGTAGAATTCTGTGACCCTACGATCCAGAATCAGGTTTTTAAACCCGATTTTGGATTCATTTCCCATTCTTTCTCCTTCCTTCCAACTCAACCTGTTTCCCTGAGTTGCTACAGTATCGACCCCTAGTGTTTGGTGATCTTTCCTTCCGTTTGCGACTTCCACTCCTTCTCTAAAGATATGCTCTCTACTGTTTCCCATTTTTTAAGCTTTCTAAACTAGGTTTTTGTCCATTTACATCGTTTTCTTCAAATTAAACTTTTTCTAACTGTAAAAATTTAATTTTTATTGGGGGCTTTTGCTATTGGTCACTCAATATATGAAAGCCCTAAAAATATTCAAGTTTCATCGGTTGGTTATCGAGAAACTTGAAATTTTCCATTTTTGACCTAATTTTCAAGATTTTTTGAATTTATTGAAATTTCTTCAAATTCGATCTTTCTAGATTAAATTTTCAACTGTATGAGCATTACAGAATGGTTTGGAACCTATGTAAGTCCTCCTGCCCAAGTCTTTGGGTGAAAAGTGAGGCTTTTGACCAATTTATGCCATTATAATGTCAAAATTTTTAGGTTTTTCACCATTACTAATCTATTATTTGTTTTTCTTTATTTTGGCAGATAGTATGGCTCGTACCAAGGTTCCTAGGACTCATGACCCAGTTCGTTTCCACTTTAATGAGGCTGAGACTTGGTATGCTCGCTATGAACGCAAGAAAGTAGAAGGGGGTCGCTGTGTGCACTTGGCTAGTCTAGCCTTGTTTAACGTGGAGGGTGCTTTTGGTGACATGGGTTGGCTTCCTGTGATCACCTATGAGGCTTGTACCCGCCCTGATTTGGTGAGACAGTTCTATTGCAACCTCTAGGTAGTGGGGGATCGCAATGACACAGAGAAAGGTAGGGAGCTCAGGATCACGAGCTACGTCAAAGGGGTAGAGGTTTCATTTAACTGCCAGCAGTTGGCTGATCTTTTAGGCATATCAAATGACGACCCTTTGGTGTACTATGCTCCCAAGGAGCCCCAGTTCCTATCCTTGGAGATGCGTGCTGAGATTGACAGTCAGCTCATCAGAGATGATCGCTGGGAGATGAAAGCGATCAACCTTCGTCCAGAGCCTCGGGTGTACTATAAAATTATCCAGCACAACCTGATACCCCAGAGTGGACATTATGAGAGGATCTCCCAGTTGACTCAGTATGTCCTCTACTGCATTTGCACTAGGCAGCCTGTCTGCTTACCTTACATTATCATGAGGACGATGATCCGTGCTACGTAGCCTGGTCAGTTAGGTAACCTGCCCTACGGACATCTGATCACTACACTGCTCACCCGCCTAGGCGTTGATTTAGTAGATGAGAGGATTCAGGAAAAGACCTTCTCATCGGATCTTGACTGGGAGGCCATCTGTAGGATGGGTATGCGGGATGCTCAGGTCAGTGATGATGAGAGAAACGCTCTGGTGTATCCTCGTACTCAAGTAGAGAAAGCAGACGCTGAGGTGGCAGTAGCAGCAACAGTCGGAGCAGGGGTCCATGGGGGTGATGCTGAGGATGAGGATCGTATGTATATGGATGTAGATGCCATACCTCCTCCATCACCTCTACATTCTACTGAAGCTGGTCCATCTCGGGCTCCTTCACACATGGCTGGTCCTTCACACCCACCATCTGATGATATGATGGGATTACTGCGTGAGATCAGAGAGGTTCAGCGTGTGACGGACTTGAGAGTGGGAGAGCTTCTAGATGCTCAGCGCACGACAGATAGGAGAGTGGGTGAGCTTCTAGATGCTCAACGTGCGTCTGATCAGCGGATGATCGAGTTGACAGCTAGTCTCCAGATGACCCAGACTCAGGTAGCCTGGTTGACTAGAGTGTATGCTGAGGACTACGACAGAGATCGCAAGGCACCTCCTCCTCCATCACCTCCAGCTCCATGATGTATATTTTCTTTTTATCTTTTTTTTTTGTACTACAGATTAACTATTCGGGTTATGGACTGTACTCTGCTTTGGATATGTATAAATGTGCTTTTTATTTGATGTATATGAAACATGTTTCTCCTTTTTATATATACATTATTCCTTCACACCCACCATCTGATGTATATATATTTTGTAAGTCATGCACTCGTTGCCAATACTCAGGTAATGTGGCTCGTAGGGATCAAATGCCACAAACCCCCATACTTATTTGTGAAAATTTTTATGTTTGGGGCATTGACTTTATGGGTCCTTTTCCTAATTCTTTTGGCAATGTTTATATTTTACTTGTTGTTGATTATGTGTCAAAGTGGGTGGAAGCAAAAGCCACCCGAACTGATGATTCTAAAGTGGTTGCAGATTTTGTCAAGTCTCACATTTTTGTTAGGTTTGGGATTCCACGGGCAATGATCAGTGATACAGGGACTCACTTTTGTAACCGCACTGTAGCAGCACTGCTTAAGAGGTATGCTGTGACCCATTAGATTTCAACTGCCTACCATCCACAAACTAATGGGCAAGTCGAGGTATCTAATAGAGAGGTAAAGTCAATTTTAGAAAAAATAGTTAATCTGAATAGGAAAGACTGGAGTACAAGACTTGACGATGCACTATGGGCTTATAGGACTGCTTATAAGACACCTATAGGGATGTGTCCATATCCGTTGGTTTATGGAAAAACATGTCATCTACTGGTAGAATTGGAGCACAAGGCATTCTGGGCAATTAAGCAGTGTAACATGGAGACGGATAAGGCGGGGGAGCAACGAAAGTTGCAATTGCAGGAGTTAGAGGAGATTCGCAATGGAGCTTATGATAACTCTCAGATTTATAAGGAAAAGACGAAGGCCTTTCATGATAAAATGATTTCTATGAAGTAATTTGTTGTCGGACAAAAAGTGCTCCTTTATAATTCAAGGCTTCAGTTATTTCCTGGTAAGTTGCAATCTTGCTGGATTGGTCCTTTTATTGTTATTAATGTCTTTCCACATGGTGCAGTTGAGATTCAAAGTTTGGACACTCAAAAGATTTTCAAGGTCAATGGATATAGACTTAAACCTTACCATGAAGGTTTTCAAGTTAACTCGTTGGTTGAGAAAGCTATGGACTTAGAAGATCCACTTTATTCAGATTGAGGAAAGCTGCAAAGTCGAGTGAACGACGTTAAACAAAAGCGCTGCTTGGGAGGCAACCCAAGAAATCAGATTTGCTTTCTTAACCCTTTCTCTTTTTATTTATTTATTTATTTTTATTTCATAGATATTATGTTTGTATTTGTCTTTTTCTTTGCATTTAGCCTTACATTGGGGACAATGTAAGTTTTAAGTGTGGGGGAATTCTAGGATGTGTTTTGTTTTTATTTTTACATGTTATTAGTATATATTGGTTGTATATACTAACTGAAAAAAAAATATTGGTTGTATATACTAACTAATATATATATATATATATATATATATATATATATATATATATATATATATATATACTAACTAAAAAAAAATTGACTTCAAATTTTCTTTCAAAAAAAAAAAAAATTATTTGTCCAGTTACAAGTTTGGATTAATTCTCTAAAGCGACTATGTTGAACTTTATAAATATGATTAAATTATTGGGATTCTTGAACCTTAGATTAGATATACAACTAAATTTGAATCACCATCTGAGATAAAGTTTATTGTTATGTGTCTTTGTATTTCACGTTTGCACCAACTCTTAGTTGTGGGGAATAAACGGTAAATTTGAGAAATGGCAATTCCAAAAAAAAAAAAAAAAAAAAAACTTGAAAAAGAATAAATAACTACTTCAATGTCCGAAATGCCTCAAAAACAAAAGAAAAATTGAGATGATGGTTTTAAGCAATTTAATTGACTAAGTTTGATTTTGTGGCCTTTGTTACTTGAGTTATTAAGTCCTAGGGGTGTCTCTACACCTAGTGCCCTAAAGCCAACTGGTTTGGGAGTCACTGACCCAACACTTGCTACATGGGTAACTTAGAAAGCCTAAGAAAACGAACATTGCACAAGTCGATGAAAAAAAATTGAATTCCAAATTTTCTGATTTTGTGGCCTTTGTTACTTGAGTTATTAAGTCCTAGGGGTGTCTTTACACCTAGTGCCCTAAAGCCAACTGGTTTGGAAGTCACTGACCCAACACTTGCTACATGGGTAACTTAGAAAGCCTAAGAAAACGGACATTGCACAAGTCGATGAAAAAAGAAAAAAAAATGGTGTTATTTTTCTTGAAGTATACTGTAAAGCCCCTTACTAATTGAGTTATATCACTTCACACTATAGATGCATATTAATATGAATTTGTTGAAGATGGTGACTAAAATAAAGTTATTGTATCTTTGATAAGATTTAAGTTTTCTATTTAGTTTAATTCTGTTTATGAGTTATAATTGTGGAGTACTTAGGATTTTATTTAATTATTGTAATTTGTCAAATCTAAAAATATTTTTCTTTGAATTTTATGGGTAGATTCACTGCAAACCCTCACGAGACACAACTCATCCACTAGGGGTAACCTAGGGGTTCAATGGCTTGTTGTACATGCTAAGTGCAATCGTGGTTCTTACGAAAGTGGAATAGTTTAGGATTTTATTTTATTTTATTTTGCCCGAGGACGTGCAAAGGCTAAGTGTGGGGGAATTTGATAAGTGTATAATTTTTTTTTTATTCCTTTTGTATTATGATTTTTAGGGTGTTTTATACCTTATTGAGCTTAATAGAATTTATTTTATGAGTTTGGTATATTTTAAAAATCTTGTTAATTAATTAATAAAAGATGAAAAAATTCTAGCACTCTTAATAATAACTTTTTAAATTTCATGCAGGATTCTGACATGGAAAGAGTTCGTTTGGGCTTCCAAATGTGGTTTTAAAATCTGATCTGAAAAATTGATCCAAATCTAAACCAGAGAAGGAAGGTTGGTACACACGGAAGGTTCATTATTGGAAGACCTTGATTGATTGTTGGAAATCTTGAGGAAAATATACACAACTATAGAATCTTATAAAATTTGGTAGATTGGGGGTGACAATTGTTTAATAATGGAATGATTTTCATCTAATCTAGGAATGAAGATTTTGTTTAATTTTTATTTCCATGTAATAAGGTTGTCAAATCTAGGCATACCAATTTTAGTCTTGTATTTTGGCTATTTAAACAATGTAAAGCCTATGTAAAGATCATCCAAGAGTGATTGAGAAAGAAAGCAGTGGCTGAAGAACAACTCTCTTTCTTTTATTCTTGTGTTCTTGAAGAAGTCATGTGTAGCTAACTTTCTTATCTTTGGTTAGACGGAGCTGAAACCATCATTGTAAACTTGTGAGACTTATTTTTATTTATTGTTTTTTAATTGAATATTTATTTTTCTTCCAATTTATGTGTATAATGATTGATGAATGGGTTGATTAGGAATACTACTAATTGATTTATTTATCTAATCGATTGTTAGATTAGAATTGAATTGCTACCAATTGATTATTCTATGTCAGTGGCAATGGGGATTGATGTTAATGGACAAGTTAATGTTATATTCCTAGGAGAAATCAGATTAAAGTAATTAAACCATGCTGCTGTGTGCTTAACGTTTAATTTCAATCGTCTTTCTAATTGTTATTGCTATTCCTGAATCAAATCGAGAGCCTAGTCTTGAGATTGATTTAAGAGTAAGGGTACTATTAATAAGCTATCTTTTAATAGACCAATCTTAAGGAAAGACTAAGGATTTTAGGCCTAGTCCTAATTTTCTTGATTGATTATTCAATTGGAATTGATTATCCTTTATGTCGATGAACAAGTTTACAAAGATGGTGTAAGTATCATTTTGACCGAAGCTTTCTCTTATTGGTTTAATATTTGATATTTATATTACCTTGCTCTTTATTCTTGCATTTTAGATAATTAATTACTGTTCTTTTCTATTGCAAACATACCCCCCTCAATACGTAGGATAGCCAATGAAGTTGTACTAATAAGATCAATCAAAATCTGCTTTAGTACAACAATTGGTTATTTTCTGAGTCTTATTTCATTTTCATTTGTTTTTCTCTCTTTAGGTTAATTAAACATTTTAATGTTGATCATACAATCCTATTTGGGTTCGACCCTTACTTGCTACTATCTACGTTTCAAAGTAAGGTAATTTAATTTGAGTGCTCGACACGCATCAGGTATGTTATAAAGAAAAGTATGAAAGATAAGAATGTAGCGGGGTGCATCCGGGCAAGACATGTAGATTAAACCGATGAGCATGGTGTACTACTCACTATGAAAGACATGTAAGAAGGCAAATGTTTGGGCAAGACACGTAGGCTAAACCGGTGAGCCCAACACTTTTCTATAAGTGAATGATACGTAAGCATAAGAATACGAAGGCATTGTATTTGGGCAAAACATGTAGTTAAACAGGTGAGCCCAATAACTTGCTATATGTGTAAGAAATGTAAGAATATGAAATGTAAGTATTTGGGTAAGATACGTAGATTAAATTTGTGAGTCCAATATATAGCTACAAATTGTAATGTTAAGATTAGAAGAGGAAAGATCATGAACTGAAAAGAAGTGGAATGATCAGGAATGAGAGACATAAAATGGAAATAAATAGAGGAACTGTGAGACAAAAGATCAGTGTAGAGGTACGGGTGATTCAACAGACAGTGGTAGAAGCACTGTGAGACAAAGGTCAGTGTTGTGGTATTGGTGAGTCAATAGACAATGGTAGGAGCACTGTGAGACAAAAGATTGGTATAGTGACACGGTGAGTCAACAGAGAGTGGTAGATCACTATGAGGCAAAAGATCTGTGTAGTGGCACTGGTGAGTGAACATGCAGTGTTAAAAGTATTATGAGACAATAGACCGCTATTGTGGTACTGGTGAGTCAGCAAATAGTGGTGAGAGCACTGTGAGACAAAAGACCAGTATTGTGGTACTGGTGAGTCAAAAGACGGTGGGAATAGGAGACACCATATGCCTAGTAAAGATTAAAGAATGGAAAGAAAATAAAACGAGCTGAGCTAAGGCTTGAAAAGGATGACAGGTAGAGGACCATGGAATGGAAAATAATGAGAATAAACTAAGGTATGAATGGAACGTGATAATGCAAGTTATGAAAAAGAAAACTATGTATTTGGGCAAGATACGTAGTTTAAACTGGGGAGCTTAAAACATAGCTTAATATATAAGGAAAGCTATGACATGAGGAAAGACATTAAAAAGAGAGATGATTAGCACATAAAGATACCAGAGGACCCTTCCTTTCCAAGATTGGATTCTCTTGCATATCTTCTCGCTAAGAGGCAGACAAGGAGATGGTGTAATGACCTTATAAAAGTTTTTAATGTGAAGTAGCTAAGAATTTATATATTTATTTTTTGTGAAGTAGCTAAGATAAGTAACTTAGTTGTAAGATTTATCCTTCCCGTATGATGGTTATATGTATTATATGAATGCTTGTATCATATGTATTCTTGCCAACATAATTTTCCACTCACTGAGCTTTGGCTCGCTCAAGTTGTTGATCATGTTTTACGGATGATGACAGTGAAAGCAAGGAAGGAGAAGACTGTAAATGAAAGTCCAAGTGGGAGGATAATACCCCTTGGCAAATTTGTCACTTTTTGAGTATATTTTCGGTATTATGATGTGTTTGTATTCTCCTTGTGGGCAAGCTGGTTTTTATGTAATGCCCACACCTTTTGTAAGAACGACCTTGTGTTTAATTTTGTAAAAAACTTTCAGCCACTAGTTACATCTTGTTCTTATGGTAATTTCTTCCGCTGTGGTATAGTTTATTATTTGATATTTTAGCATGGTGATATTATGTTATACTTAGAAAGAAAAAAAAAATTCTAGCGGGTTTTGTATGCATTTGTTGATTGTTTATGACCCGACCACCAATCCGAACCCGACCTTGGAAGGCTCCCAACAGCTCCTACACCCTACCACACCAAACCGGTCATAACGATCCATCTAGGTGCCTCTGCATGGGGTCGTATGTTTCTAATGTAGGGATTTTGGATGTTTGGTGGCAACGTAGTCATTGGAAGACTCCAAGGTTCTAATGCTTTTGTGATCACCTTTGAGAAATCAGTAGACATAGAATCATGTAAAACAAGGGGGAATGAGAGTGGTGCCTTTTCATTCCATTCTGTATAATTTATCATTTGTTTGGCTGTTAATCTTAGTCTTAGTCGTCCATGTTGATCCACCTTTATCTTATCTAAGTGGACTACAGTAACCTTTGCTTTGACATATGGTTTTCTGGATACTTTTTGTTTGTTTCTGATGTTTGGATATTGGATCTTTGGTGTCAACTTAGTCATTGGAAGACTCCAAATGAAATATTCTAATGATTGGTGATCACTTTTGAGAAATCTGTAGCACATAGAAATCACATAAAATGAAGGGGAATGCAACTGGTGCCTTTTCTTGACTCACCATGGGAGGTCAAAATGTGAGGTGTTCCACAAACACTTGGACTATATTGCAGAATTGATGTTGAGATACTTAGATTTAAGTCTGAACTTGTATACTAGTTACACTAAATTGTCTGAGGTGATGCTGCTAAATTGGTTAATTGACTACTTGGAATCAATTTAGATACACAACAGAAAGGGAAAATAAGTTTGCCAACTTAAGTTTTGGAAACTTGGTCTAGCCATAACAATTATCTTTAACGTGTCTTCTATTCTGTTTTTGTTGGCCTCCCAGATTTTCGGTGAGTAGAATATTAGATGTTGAAGTCATTTGGCTAAAAATAGATGGGTGTTTTAATTATGTCCTGTTACCTCCATCTTTATTGTTTGATGTAGATGTAGAAGTTGAATATCAAAAGCAAAAATTTTAATAGAAGAAGGATTTGTGGCCTTTTTTTTTTTATATTTAGGTAATTTCAAAATTTCAAGAACTTTAGGTCTACTACAGTATGCAAAAAGCTCAATTTTGATAAAAGTGTCGAAACAATCTCACAGTTTGAAATTTCATTTGAATTTCCAG
>CM053272.1:82599787-82641948 GCA_028583415.1 Protea cynaroides | reverse complement strand
ACCGCTACCTCTCGGGAGGTTATCTGTGGGGACCGGCTGACCATACCGGTCGCCAGTCTTTCCCACAGAGCTGCGACCGGTATATGCCACCGGTCAGCTCTGTGAGGGTATTTGTAACCCTATTGGTTTCCGATCAACATGAGACTCTAAGAATATTATTTTAATGAAACCCTAATGATATTGTAGGACTTTGTGACATATCGTTTGGACCTTGCGACGTGGAGCAAGTTATCGAATGAGTGTCAGGTAAGGGAATCTGACCTAAACCTAATAATTAATGGACAGTAAATCGTTGTTAATCATTGAATATTTATGATGTGATGTTTGTGCATATTCACATGCCATCCTTTACTTTCAGTTATTATTACTGTTCATGCATTGATAGGATGTGATTGTTAGGCATGTGATTATTTTCGTTGGTGTGTGGAGTGGGGCATGGGCCTGGGATCGCTCTTCACATTAGCACCTTTTGTAGTATTCTGTCTTAACATGCTTGGTACGGGTGGGGTATCAGGGGAAGGTCGTGGTACGGTGGTCTCCGATATTGATGTTGTCCCGGCCATTGTTATGTGGTATTGAGGATTCCGAGTCGACGCTGGCTTGTCCACGATGCTTTAGCTCTATCTCTATGCCGTAGGGAGTTATGTTGGGATAGGGTCTACCTGCGTTATGTTTCTATCCTAGTGAGTTAGTTGCGGATAGGGCATCAGGGGAGGTGTGGGAATGCCTTAGCTCTATCTCTATGCCGTAGACACCTGTGCTGGGATAGAGCATACATTGATGACATATATGATTGGTTAGTTGCGAGCCCAGTTTGCGAGCCCTGGCCAGTAGGGGCTTAGGTACTGGTATGGGTAGAGTATCAGGAGAGGTACGTAGGTATCTTAGCTCTATCTCTATTCCATGATGGGTGCATGTGGGCCAATGGGGGTGTTATCCATGAGGTGCCACACACTCGTGTATAGAGGTGCGGGGGCCACCAAACCTTTCTATAGCACATTGCAAACTTAAACTAGACCACAGCATAAAATTGATTGTTACTCATGCATAATATTGTAAAACTGTCTGATTGTTTTACTGAGCTGTGTTGTGAGCTCACCTCTTGTATATATACATGTTTTTAGATGTTGATGCAGGTTATACCGTGGACGACTACGTGAACGCTCCGGCGTACGGTGGTGTAGCTGCTTTGGATGTACAAGCAGGGGAGGACGAGCATGATGCTTCATGCGAGTGCCCTTTCTGCGTGTACCTGTGATGGATTTTTATTTAGTCGTTTCAGTTATTTTTGTTTGATATTAAAGGGATGTAAAAGATATTATTTTATATGTTTGAATTTGGATAATTGGATATTATTTAAGTTATCAATAGATACTCAGTTCATTCTATTTAAAGTCTTCCGCTGTATATTTATATTCTGATTGTGGTTATGTGTAATGGTTTGTATGGGTGGACAAGGCCTATTCGAGATCCTGGTGTGAACCGTTGGTTCGATGACGGTTCACTCACACCATTCTGGTTGGATCAGAATTGGGGTATGACAGATCAGCAGACCTTGACATGAACCTTTCCAGTGCAGAAATTTGTCCTATCAGCACTTGTACTTGCTTCGGAGTTGTTGGAGACTTCATACTTTGGATCGCCTCGATCTTAGCTGGGATTGGCCTCGATCCCTCTTTGTAACACCATAAATCCCATAAACTTGCCGGATTGTATACCAAAGGCACATTTCGAGTGATTAAGGCGCATAGAATTCCTTTGTACTATCTCGAGGACTTCTTTGAGATCTTTCAAATGATCAGACGCCTTGGCTGTCTTGACCAGGAAGTCATCTACGCACACCTCCATATTTTGACCAATCTGCTTTTTAAATACTTTGTTGACGAGCCCCTGATACGTGGCTCTTGCATTCTTGAGCCCGAAAGGCATCACAAAATAGCAATAGGTACCCTTACTAGTGATGAAGGCAGTATTTTCCTCATCTTCTTTGGCCATCTTTATTTGATTATACCCAGAATACGCATCTAGAAAAGATAACAACTCGTGCCCGGCAGTGGTGTCTATGAGCTGATTTATTCGAGGCAGGGGGTAGGAATCTTTGGGGCATGCTTTATTTAAATCTGTAAAGTCTGTACAAACACGCCAACAGTCATTTGACTTAGGCACTAGTACAACGTTGGCCAATAAGTCTGGATAGTACACTTCCTGGATAAATCCAACTTTCAATAGCTTCTGGACCTCTCGATCAATGATCACTTGCTTTTCTGCCGAGACGGCTCTTTTCTTTTCCTTAGAGATGGGGTTCCCTAAGATACGAGAGCTTCAGTCACCTACTCCTTTTTTGGTGAGATGCGAATTACACAAGGGATTGCACAACTACTATCTCAAAGGGACTTGGCCAGAGCTATACCTGAATGTGGATGCTCACTTTTGGGTAGGAAGTTTTGGATCCTTTGCAATCGATACTCTTTCGCAACTTATAGCTCAAGAGTGAGCTTCTCGAACAAGCTCCTCCCCACCTACCACCATCCCCATCATCTGTCATCTAGAGAACTACAGGTCTAGGGGATTACGACCCCCTAGGGCTGTGCTTGGATGTCTTATCTGCCGTTTATGACCCCGATCGACCTTCTTCGACTCCCCTTTCGTTCACGTTCTCCATGTCTTCTGACAATAGTGGCTGTCCTTTTTCTTTTATCGAGCATAAACTTGACTTTTTTCTGATTTGGTCCATGATACAGTGACCTGGCCAGTTAAATCCCCCTACTTGGCATTTATGATGGTTGTCGGTATTTATGAGCATCAATGACAGACCATTTAATATCCAGCTACCTCCATCAATCTATCAAATCATGGCCCGATTGCGCAGAAGGGGTCGAACACAATTTCATCTCTCTTGTACCTTCAGAAAAGACTCTTCCTTACCCTCATGCTTCATATCTTGGATGTGTGCTACGTGTCCCATTCTTTGAGACCTGTTACAGATGCCTCATCCACTGTCTAATTTAAATCTGTTACTATTTTACCCCAACAACAGGTAAGTCGACTAGTGAGATTATCACCCCCTCAACTGCCACAATGTGGACTTGGGATGAATTAAGGTCATGTGCAGACCAAAACGATGTACCCATACATGGGGGAATGTTGTTGTATGCCGAGTGAGGCGGCATTATTCTGAGTGGAGACCCATGCAGCTGGAGGCTCCATGCGTGGGCTTTCTTGAGCTGGCACTTACAGTTATCTTACCTGACTGTAGTTGTTAGTTGCATGCATTTGCTTGTTGCACGTTTAGTTTTCTTGAAAAGCTCGGTGGTTGAGATTACTCTTGTGCGCATAAACTATTTTAGATCTTATAGGTTCTTCATCTGTTGCTTCAGGTAGCTTGTCATCCAGTATGGAGGATGAGGACAGTGAACCTTAGGAAGATGTTCGTGATCCTTGAGCATTTCGTAGTGTCTACTCTTGGGCTTAGGCTGTGCCTATGATTTCTTTATTTCTTTGGATTCTTAGGATTTACTTATTTAGGGATATGTTTATTTGAAGGATAAACTTTAAACAATGTTCTTTATTTTATTTTGGAATTGGAACTTTAAATATTTAAATGTCAGTCCAATAATTTGGCATTTTAATTACAAGACTTCCGCTATTTTTTACTCTCTTTTTTAAATAATTTGTTTAAATTGAGATGTTTTAAATTACTCTGATAATCTGGCAAGTTATAAATCATTTTTAGGGGTTGATATGTGGTATACCATGATATGCGATTGTGAAAGGGGATTTCTTATGCCCTAATAGGATGAAAAGATCTCGTTGCATTCCATAGTACCGATATGTCAGGAACGGGGTGTGACAATCTCCATCATTACGTTCAATGTGGGGCTGCACCTCCACCTGCTTCCCCTAGTGCACCTGCATCCTCCACACCACAAGATGGGCCATCATCATCTGTACCTCCTAGTAGATCTTAGCCCTTAGGGTCTTGATTCTGATTTCATCATCTCACTTTTCTTTTTGACACACATTATGTACATAGGGTAACTGTCTAGGGTATGAATTGCACCCTATTTGTCTCACAAACGGTTTATTTATTAGCTGTCACATTTATCTTCACTTTCATCTTTGTCTAGCTTGTTTGTATTTGGGATAATTGCTCGGGCTGTGGGCCATATCCTGAGTTTTGTACTTTACAATTCGGTTACATATATTTATGGCTCTCTTTATTCTTATTTTATTGTATGCATTATTTTTCTTTCTTAGTTTTTGTACTGTTGTCACACCCCAGATTTCGATTGAACCATAAATGTGAGTGAACCGCTACTAGACCAACGGTTCACACCAGGATCTCAATAAGACCGTGTCAAAGCATAGACCAATGCACACTAACCATAATCAGAATATAATAATACAGCGGAAGACTTACTAAATGAACTGAGTAATCTATTGATAAATAAATAAATTATTCCAATTATTCAATAAATCAAAACGCAATAAATCTCTATTATATTGTCTTATAAGTCAAACTATTATAAAATAAAATAACCCAAGAATATCCTAGAGGTACACGTAGAAAGGGCACTCGCATGATGCGTGTCACACTTCAATTCCGTACTATTCAGAATGGTGTGATGAACCACTAATAACCAACGGTTCAACCAGGATCTCGAATAGGCTGTGTCCGTTTGCTTAAACCATACACATCCACAACCATAATCAGAGTAAATAAACAATAACGGAAGTCTTATATATTAAATAAATTGAGAATTATAAGAGTGATAACATAAATAAAATATCCAATTATCTTTCATTGACTAAGACATAAGTAAATAAAATAATCAATTATATTTTCTGTATAATTTAAACAAATCTAATAAAAAACACATGAGTTGCATTCGCATGACGAATCATGCGACTCCATCATAACTTCAGCGTCCATCGCCGCAGTATGTCCGTACATAGGAGCATTGATATAATCTTCTACAGTCGTACCTGCATCATCAACTAAAAACATTCGACGTCAAAATGGTGAGCACACATCACGGCTCAGTGAGCAAACAAAACAATGCAACAAACATATGCATGCATTCAATTCATATCTTTGGTCTGGTTCATAAGTTTACAATGTGCTATAGAAAGAATAGGTGGCCGCCGCACCTCTATACACGAATGTGTGAAATCGCCCAATGGATCAAACACCATTGCCTCCCCTACATGCACCACCATGGAATAGAGATAGAGCTAAAGTGCTTAGGACCGCACCGCATCACACTTCTCTTGATGCTTTACCCATACCAACACATAAGTCCCTGTTGGCGAGGGCTTGCAAACTGGGCTCACAACTAACCAATCCTAATGTCAAACAGTGTATCCAAGGCCTCATCCCAGCATCCCTCAATACATCCATAGAGATAGAGCTAAGGCCCCCCGGCAGAGTCAGAGACTACACGGTCCGAGACCACCTCCTTTGATGCCCTACGACGTAATAGTTCTGCTAAGATAATGGCGATACGACGATGTTAGTGGACAAGACTTGAGTAGAGATAGAGCTAGAGTCTGGTGACCAGGATGAACCACAATGTCACGTCCTCCCCCTGATGCTCTACTCGCATCAAGTACACTAACCACATACATACATTCACATGCCTATTCCTAGCATCATCATCATCATCATGTTATAATAAACGAAATTAAATATGCATGAACAGTAATAACAGGAATAGTGGATGACATGTGATATGCACATTACAATCATACAATCATAGAATCATATATGGTATTGGACTCAATAAACGAAAATAGTTTATTATTAGCCAATTAGTTTAGGTCTTGTTCCCTGACCTTTGATTGAGCGTAGATCCTCGTTCAAGATTTATGAATCACTTTTAAATCACTAGAAAGACCTAACAAGTCGATAAATTTTAATTATAATTAATTTCAATAGATTTAGACTAACTGGTCTTGTAGGGTCGCAGGTAGGGTAGCACCTAGGGTAACAGTTTCTACGACCCTAGGGTGTTGGGTCGGATACCATTCGACCCTACATGCGACCACACCCTCTTTGGGACTTCCTGAGGGCATGTGGTCGATCCTGTGATCTCATAGGTCCATTCTAAGATTGTTCTGTGGCTCATAGCTATGATTTTTACACACTTTCCATTGCCTATGATGATTACTTCCATGGATTCCTTTGGAACTCGTCCATGGATGGATGATTTGGGTTTCTCTTAATCCTAACTTCTTCATAATCTATTCTAGGCTCTTAATTTATGAAGGGAATTAGGTTCATACCTGAAGTTGGCTGAGATTCAGAGGTTTCTCTAAACTTCCTCCTCTTCCTTAATCTTTTCTTCAATTTTCCTTCTCTTCTTCTTTTCCTTCTCTTTCTCATTCTCTCACTTTCAATTACGGTTCTAAAAGGAGTGAAAGAGGCTAAGGGATGTCCTATTTATAGAGAAAAATCCTCCAAAATAAGTCCCATCGAGTTTAGGAAAGATCCCCTTAGAATTAGAAAAGTTTCTTAATTTACGATTTCTGTCTGTCATCGTAGGGTCGGACGTAGGGTCGCAGAATCCGTCGACCCTACGTTTTTCTAGTCATGCGACCCTACGACTAGAAAGTCATGGGTTGGACTTCTGTTGAGGTGGGGTCGACCCTACCTGTTTAGGCATGCGACCCTACCCTCACATTTACTGTTTTTGGGTTAGACTCATACCTAGTCTTGTGATTTTCTTCATGCATTTAGTCCAATTGGCTCGACCATGATAGGTAGGCCTGGTACAAGTGGTAAGACCGGTTAGTTCGATACCGGTTAGACCGGTTAAATTTTGTCCTCGAAATTTATACATACCTTTCGAGTTGAAAAGGTGAGGATATTGCTTCCGCATAGCATTCTCTTCTTCCCATGTGATCTCTTCTATATCTCGGCTCCTCCAAGTAACCTTAATATAGTAGATGTTACGATTGCATAGTTGTTGAGCCTTTCGACTAGTGATTTCAGTTGGTGCTACTTCGAATGTCAAATCATCAGTTAGATCTGGTGGATCCGCTGTCAAAATGTGCGTTGGATCTCTGACGTACTTCTTTAACAATGAGACATGAAATACATCATGCACACTTGACATAGATGGTGGTAGTGTTAATTGATAAGCCACTTTTCCACGTTTGGCTAAAATCTCATATGGCCTGACATATCTCAGACTTAGCTTCCCTTTCTATCCGAATCGTTTTAAACCCCGCATAGGTGATACTTTCAAGAATACCTTATCACCTATGACAAATTCAAGATCTCTGCGTCGAGTAACTACATACTGTTTCTGACGATTATGAGCTATTCTAACTCTTTCTTTGATAATGTCAACTACTCGACAAGTCTCTTCAACAAATTCTGGTCCAACGATGCTACATTCACCAATTTCATTCCAGAACAAAGGAGTTCGACACTTCCTCCCATACAGTGCTTCATAAGGAGACATTTGTATAGTAGCCTGATAGCTGTTGTTATAGGCAAACTCGATCAATGGTAGTTTCTCATCCCATGAGCCTTTGAAATCAATTACACAGGCTCGAAGCATGTCTTCTAAAATCTGAATGGTATGCTCCGACTGTCCATCTGTCTGAGGATGGAATGCAGTACTGAACTTCAACGTTGTACCCATAGCCTTTTGCATTCCTTCCCAAAACTTTGAAGTAAAGCGTGGGTCTCTGTAGGACACAATGCTTTCAGGTACACCATGTAATATGACAATGTTATCTACATATAGCTTGGCTAACCTCTCCAGGGTATACTGTGGTCGTATTGCTATAAAGCGAGCTGTCTTAGTCAGACGATCTACAATCACCCAGACCGCGTCAACTACTCGGGGAGTCAATGGTAACCCGGTGACGAAGTCCATAGTGATGCAGTCCCATTTCCATGCTGGTTTTGGCAGCGGCTGCAACAGTCCTACAGGTCTTTGTTGTTCAGCCTTCACTCTCTGACAATTTAGGCATTGAGACACGAATTTAGCTACATCTGCTTTCATTCCTCTCCACCAATATAATTTCTTCAAATCATGATACATTTTTGTACTTCCAGGATGTACCAAATAGGCGGTGGTGTGAGCTTCCTTCATTAGTCAGTGTCTAATGTCCAAATTTTCTGTTTCAGGAACACATACTCTTCCTTTGTACTTCAGTACCTTTTCATCATCTAAGGTGAACTCAGGAATAGTCCTACCTTTTTTGATGTCTTCTTGTACCATTCTCAGATAAGGGTTTGATTTAATAGCTGCTTTCACTTCATCAATTATATCAGGTACAATCTTCAACGTTGTGAATATATTTGAAAACCGATGAATAAACCCTTGGTTGGCTGATTCACCTGGTGCATCTATCATGAACTGCTCATTACCGTAATTGAACACTTTTCCTGTAGTACACATTGCTGCAGTCGTGTTAACCTCTCTTTGAGATTTTATCATTGCTTTTCTGCTTAGCGCATCAACAACTACATTAGCCTTTCCTGGATGATACTGGATATCACAATCATAATCCTTCAATAATTGCAGCCATCTTCTTTGTCTCATGTTTAACTCCTTCTGATTAAAAAGACAATTGAGACTCTTATGATTTGATTTAATCTGAAATTTCTCTCCGTACAAGTAATGTCTCCATATCTTGATAGCATGTACTACTGCCACCAATTCCAAGTCATGAGTGGGATAGTTCTTCTCATGTGTCTTCAGTTGTCTTGAAGCATACACAATTACTTGTTCTCCTTGCATAAGTACACATCCTAAACCCAATCCTGACGCATCAGTGTACAAGATATATGGCTGTCCTGGAATAGGAATAGTCAAGATCAGAGCAGATATCAATCTAGCCTTCAATGTTTGAAAACTTTTCTCACATTTATCAGTCCAAACAAACTTTTCTCCTTTCTTAGTCAAACTGGTGAGAGGTACGGAAATTCTAGAATAGTCTTCCACGAATCGTCAATAATACCCAGCTAGACCTAGGAAACTTTTAATTTTTGCAACGCTCTTTGGTGCTTCCCACTTCACAATGGCTTCAATCTTGCTAAGATCCACTTTAATTCCTTTAGCGGATACAACATGGCCTAAGAAACCGACCTCATTTAACCAAAACTCACACTTTGTAAATTTGGCGTAAAGCTTCTCTTTCCTTAATCGCTGCAGAGCGGCTCTTAAATTCATGACATGAGTTTCCTTGTCCTTGGAGTAGACCAATATATCATCAATAAACACAATGACCGACGTATCCAACATATCATGGAATACCCAATTCATGAGTTCCATAAAGGTTGCAGGTGCGTTAGTCAATCCAAAAGACATGACTAAAAATTCGTAATGTCCATATCTTGTTCTAAATGCTATCTTTGGAATATCACCATCCTTAATCTTCAACTGATGGTATCCTGACCGAAGATCGATCTTGGAGAACACCTTGGCACCTTGCAACTGATCGAACAAGTCATCAATCTGAGGCAATGGGTACCAATTCTTGATTGTCAGCTTATTAAGTAGTCTATACATAGTCGAACACTACCATCCTTCTTCTTTACAAATAATACTGGCGCTCCCCATGGTGATATGCTAGGTCTGATATAACCCTTGTCCAGTAATTCCTATAACTGTACTTTTAATTCCTTTAATTCAGTAGGAGCCATTCTATAAGGTGTTTTAGATACTGGTGCGGCTCCGGGTATCAGATCTATAACAAACTCTGTTGCTCGATCGGGTGGTAGTCTTGGTAGTTCTTCAGGAAATACATCTGAAAAGTCACACACAACATCAATATCCTCCATTCGTGGTGCTTCCTTGGTGAGGTCGACCACTGACACTAGATACCCAACTCCTCCTTTCTCGAGGCATTTCCTAGCCTTTAATGCAGAGAGGATGAGTTTTCATTTACGGGGAAGTTTGGTTCCTGCAAAACTAAACTCTACTCTTCCCTTGTCTTTAAATGTCAGTTTCTTTTCTGCACATAATAGATTTACAGAATGCCGAGCTAACCAGTCCATTCCCAAGATGACGTCAAAATCTTCCATCTCAAGTTGAATCAAGGTTGCATCCAAAGTCTTCTCATCAATAAGAATTAGACATGGTCCATAACCTTTTTATAATTCCACTTCTAATCCCATCGACGATTGTACAAGCAGTTTGTAATCTAACGATCTGAGGGGTAGATTCAGCTTCTTTCCAAATGACACAGATATAAAAGAATGAGTAGCTCTAGAATCAAAGAGTACTCTAGCGGGTATGCCATTAGTATGTACAATACTTGTGATTTGTTTTAGTTTTAGTCTACATGATCACACAATGTAACACAAAATGAAAGGTTCAGGTCATACCTGTGACCACATCAGGCGATGCGACAACATCCTCAGATGTAACATCATAAACCTTTCCTTGCTGTAGCTGCTTCCTGGGTTTAGGACACTCTCTTGAATAATGTCATATTTGGTTGCATTTAAAGCATTTTACTCCTTCATTGTTTTGCTTTTGTTGCGGTTGAGCTGCTGGAGTAGTCTTAGCTGTAGCATTGAAGCCTTGAGTACAGAAGGGCTTGAATGTCCTTGTATTCCCTCCGTTATAGGAATTCCCATTTGGCCTTTTAATACCCCTGTTTTGAGCAAAGTAACTCTCCTTCTGGGTCGACTCTATTACTCAAGCAATTTGTACTGCTTCATTGTAGACCTTCTTTTTCAGTCCCAGAACATGCTCACAGATGCTTCCCCTGAGTCCCATGACGAACCTTCGGGTCTTTGTGTTTTCTTCCTGCATGCTGGCTGGTGCAAAGAAAAACAGCTCCTCATAATGCTGTTGGTATGCATCCACAGTCATCTGACCCTGATATAAAATCAAGAACTCTCTTTTCATAGAATCTCTAAAACTTCTAGGGAAATACTTACTCAAAGAATGCCTCTTTATATATATCCCAAGTCAATTGGGTGTGCTTTGTTAACAGATAAGTTCGTGTGGCTTCCACCAGTGGTGTGCATTGCCTTTCAGCTTGAAGGTTGCACACAACACTTTCTCCTCCTCATTCACTGTCATCATCGTAAAATTTCTTTCCATTTCATCAATCCAGTGTGCTGGCCACAATGGATCTGCTGGCTTACCATTATATTCTTTGGGCTTCATCTTTAGAAAATGCTCGATCAGTCAGGAGTGGTCCAGCTGATACAGAGCATAGGCCCCATACATAGGTGGTTGATACTGGTAATTTCCTTGAGCTACCTCAGGATTCTGTACTTGAGCTGGCATGACTGGTGTTTGAGGTGCATGGGGTACCATGTTGCTTCCCCTTGGTACTGTGCTAGCTTGTCTTGCTGGCATAGGTGTCGTATGTGCAGCTGGAAAAGCCATGCCTATAGCAGTCTGCATATTGGCTTGCACCTGCTGTATTTGCTGCAGCTGTTGAGCCAAGTTCATTATTGTTGTAGCCAGATCTGTAGGTGGGGCTGGCAAGTTTGTAGGATTTGCCTGGCAACTAGCCACTGGCGGTGCCGTATTCAGATTCTCCTGTGCTTCATGATTTACATGGCTGTCTTCCTCCACATGTGGTGGTGGTGGAATTGGATTACGGCCTCGTTTGGTCACCCTTCGCCCAGCCATTTCCTGTTCTGGTGGTGGTAGTGTCTGAAAACAATCATAGCACATGTGAGGCAATCAATATAAGTTTTTCTCAAGTAAAAATCCATCTAATTAATATAAATTTCAAAATTTTCAGATCATTCTGATAAAATACTGTATTTTCCATCGTAGGGTCAATGGTAGGGTCGGTCCTTATGCGACCCTAAGAACACTGTCAGCTCACCGAGAGCCTAGGGTCGATGGTAGGGTCGGTATATGTTCGACCCTAGGTCCGACCCATGGTTCTCTGTCAGATCACCGAGAGCCTAGGGTCGATGGTAGGGTCTGACGTAGGGTCGCATATTTTGGTAGAATTCTGTGACCCTACGATCCAGAATCAGGTTTTTAAACCCGATTTTGGATTCATTTCCCATTCTTTCTCCTTCCTTCCAACTCAACCCGTTTCCCTGAGTTGCTACAGTATCGACCCCTAGTGTTTGGTGATCTTTCCTTCCGTTTGCGACTTCCACTCCTTCTCTAAAGATATGCTCTCTACTGTTTCCCATTTTTTAAGCTTTCTAAACTAGGTTTTTGTCCATTTACCTCGTTTTCTTCAAATTAAACTTTTTCTAACTGTAAAAATTTAATTTTTATTGGGGGCTTTTGCTATTGGTCACTCAATAGACGAAAGCCCTAAAAAATATTCAAGTTTCATCGGTTGGTTATCGAGAAACTTGAAATTTTCCATTTTTGACCTAATTTTCAAGATTTTTTGAATTTATTGAAATTTCTTCAAATTCGATCTTTCTAGATTAAATTTTCAACTGTATGAGCATTGCAGGATGGTTTGGAACCTATGTAAGTCCTCCTGCCCAAGTCTTTGGGTGAAAAGTGAGGCTTTTGACCAATTTATGCCGTTATAATGTCGAAATTTTTGGATTTTTCATCATTACTAATCTATTATTTATTTTTCTTTATTTTGGCAGATAGTATGGCTCGTACCAAGGTTCCTAGGACTCATGACCCAGTTCGTTTCCACTTTAATGAGGCTGAGACTTGGTATGCTCGCTATGAATGCAAGAAAGTAGAAGGGGGTCGCTGTGTGCACTTGGCTAGTCTAGCCTTGTTTAACGTGGAGGGTGCTTTTGGTGACATGGGCTAGCTTCCTGTGGTCACCTATGAGGCTTGTACCCGCCCTGATTTGGTGAGACAGTTCTATTGCAACCTCTAGGTAGTGGGGGATCGCAATGACACAGAGAAAGGTAGGGAGCTCAGGATCACGAGCTACATCAAAGGGGTAGAGGTTTCATTTAACTGCCAGCAGTTGGCTGATCTTTAGGCATATCAAATGACGACCCTTTGGTGTACTGTGCTCCCAAGGAGCCCCAATTCCTATCCTTGGAGATGCGTGCTGAGATTGACAGTCAGCTCATCAGAGATGATCGCTGGGAGATGAAAGCGATCAACCTTCGTCCAGAGCCTCGGGTGTACTATAAAATTATCCAGCACAACCTGATACCCCAGAGTGGACATTATGAGAGGATCTCCCAGTTGACTCAGTATGTCCTCTACTGCATTTGCACTAGGCAGCCTGTCTGCCTACCTTACATTATCATGAGGACAATGATCCATGCTACGCAGCCTGGTCAGTTAGGCAACCTACCCTACGGACATCTGATCACTACACTGCTCACCCACCTAGGCGTTGATTTAGTAGATGAGAGGATTCAGGAGAAGACCTCCTCATCGGATCTGTAGGATGGGTATGCGGGATGCTCAGGTTAGTGATGATGAGAGAAACGCTCTGGTGCGTCCTCGTACTCAAGTAGAGACAGCAGATGCTGAGGTGGCAGTGTCAGCAATAGCCAGAGCAGGGGTCCATGGGGGTGATGCTGAGGATGAGGATCGTATGTATATGGATGTAGATGCCATACCTCCTCCATCACCTCTACATTCTATTGAAGCTGGTCCATCTCGGGCTCCTTCACACATGGCTGGTCCTTCACACCCACCATCTGATGATATGATGGGATTACTGCGTGAGATCAGAGAGGTTCAACGTGTGACGAACTTGAGAGTGGGAGAGCTTCTAGATGCTCAGCGCACGACAGATAGGAGAGTGGGTGAGCTTCTAGATGCTCAACGTGCGTCTGATCAGCGGATGATCGAGTTGACAGCTAGTCTCCAGACGACCCAGACTCAGGTAGCCTGGTTGACTAGAGTGTATGCTGAGGACTATGACAGAGATCGCAAGGCACCTCCTTCTCCATCACCTCCAGCTCCATGATGTATATTTTCTTTTTATCTTTTTTTTTGTACTACAGATTAACTATTCGGGTTATGGACTGTACTCTGCTTTGGATATGTATAAACATGCTTTTTATTTGATGTATATAAAACATGTTTCTCCTTTTTATATATACATTATTCCTTTACACCCACCATCTGATGTATATATATTTTGTAAGTCATGCACTCGTTGCCAATACTCAGGTAATGTGGCTCGTAGGGATCAAATGCCACAAACCCCCATACTTATTTGTGAAATTTTTTATGTTTGGGGCATTGACTTTATGGGTCCTTTTCCTAATTCTTTTGGCAATGTTTATATTTTACTTGCTGTTGATTATGTGTCAAAGTGGGTGGAAGCAAAAGCCACCCGAACTGATGATAAAGTGGTTGCAGATTTTGTCAAGTCTCACATTTTTGTTAGGTTTGGGATCCCACGGGCAATGATCAGTGATACAGGGACTCACTTTTGTAATCGCACTGTAGCAGCACTACTTAAGAGGTATGCTGTGACCCATTAGATTTCAACTGCCTACCATCCAAAAACTAATGGGCAAGCCGAGGTATCTAATAGAGAGGTGAAGTCAATTTTAGAAAAAACAGTTAATCCGAATAGGAAAGACTGGAGTACAAGACTTGACGATGCACTATGGGCTTATAGGACTGCCTATAAGACACCTATAGGGATGTGTCCATATCCGTTGGTTTATGGAAAAATATGTCATCTACTGGTAGAATTGGAGCACAAGGCATTCTGGGCAATTAAGCAGTGTAACATGGAGACGGATAAGGCGGGGGAGCAACGAAAGTTGCAATTGCAGGAGTTAGAGGAGATTCGCAATGGAGCTTATGATAACTCTCAGATTTATAAGGAAAAGACGAAGGCCTTTCATGATAAAATGATTTCTAAGAAGTAATTTGTTGTCGGACAAAAAGTGCTCCTTTATAATTCAAGGCTTCAGTTATTTCCTGGTAAGTTGCAATCTTGCTGGATTGGTCCTTTTATTGTTATTAATGTCTTTCCACATGGTGCAGTTGAGATTCAAAATTTGGACACTCAAAAGATTTTCAAGGTCAATGGATACAGACTTAAACCTTACCATGAAGGTTTTTAAGTTAACTCGTTGGTTGAGAAAGCTATGGACTTAGAAGATCCACTTTATTCAGATTAAGGAAAGCTGCAAAGTGGAGTGAACGACGTTAAACAAAAGCGTTGCTTGGGAGGCAACCCAAGAAATCAGATTTGCTTTCTTAACCCTTTCTCTTTTTATTTATTTATTTATTTTTATTTCATAGATATTATGTTTGTATTTGTCTTTTTCTTTGCATTTAGCCTACATTGGGGACAATGTAAGTTTTAAGTGTGGGGGAATTCTAGGATGTGTTTTGTTTTTATTTTTACATGTTATTAGTATATATTGGTTGTATATACTAACTGAAAAAAAAAATATTGGTTGTATATACTAACTAATATATATATATATATATATATATATATATATATATATATATATATACTAACTGACTTCAAATTTTCTTTCAAAAAAAAAAATTATTTGTCCAGTTACAAGTTTGGATTAATTCTCTAAAGCGACTATGTTGAACTTTATAAATATGATTAAATTATTGGGATTCTTGAACCTTAGATTAGATATACAACTAAATTTGAATCACCATCTGAGATAAAGTTTATTGTTATGTGTCTTTGTATTTCACGTTTGCACCAACTCTTAGTTGTGGGGAATAAACGGTAAATTTGAGAAATGGCAATTCCAAAAAAAAAAAAAAAAAAAACTTGAAAAAGAATAAATAACTACTTCAATGTCCAAAATGCCTCAAAAACAAAAGAAAAATTGAGATGATGGTTATAAGCAGTTTAATTGACTAAGTTTGATTTTGTGGCCTTTGTTACTTGAGTTATTAAGTCCTAGGGGTGTCTCTACACCTAGTGCCCTAAAGCCAACTGGTTTGGGAGTCACTGACCCAACACTTGCTACATGGGTAACTTAGAAAGCCTAAGAAAATGGACATTGCACAAGTCGATGAAAAAAAATTGACTTCCAAATTTTCTGATTTTGTGGCCTTTGTTACTTGAGTTATTAAGTCCTAGGGGTGTCTTTACACCTAGTGCCCTAAAGTCAACTGGTTTGGAAGTCACTGACCCAACACTTGCTACATGGGTAACTTAGAAAGCCTAAGAAAACGGACATTGCACAAGTCGATGAAAAAAGAAAAAAAAATGGTGTTATTTTTCTTGAAGTATACTGTAAAGCCCCTTACTAATTGAGTTATATCACTTCACACTATAGATGCATATTAATATGAATTTGTTGAAGATGGTGACTAAAATAAAGTTATTGTATCTTTGATAAGATTTAAGTTTTCTATTGAGTTTAATTCTGTTTATGAGTTATAATTGTGGAGTACTTAGGATTTTATTTAATTCTTGTAATTTGTCAAATCTAAAAATATTTTTCTTTGAATTTTATGGGTAGATTCACTGCAAACCCTCACGAGACACAACTCATCCACTAGGGGTAACCTAGGGGTTCAATGGCTTGTTGTACATGCTAAGTGCAATCGTGGTTCCTACGAAAGTGGAATAGTTTAGGATTTTATTTTATTTTATTTTACCCGAGGACGTGCAAAGGCTAAGTGTGGGGGAATTTGATAAGTGTATAATTTTATATTTTTTTTATTCCTTTTGTATTATGATTTTTAGGGTATTTTATACCTTATTGAGCTTAATAGAATTTATTTTATGAGTTTGGTATATTTTAAAAATCTTGTTAATTAATTAATAAAAGATGAAAAAATTCTAGCACTCTTAATAATAACTTTTTAAATTTCATGCAGGATTCTGACATGGAAAGAGTTCGTTTGGGCTTCCAAATGTGGTTTTAAAATCTGATCTAAAAAATTGATCCAAATCTAAACCAGAGAAGGAAGGTTGCTACACACGGAAGGTTCATTATTGGAAGACCTTGATTGATTGTTGGAAATCTTGAGGAGAATATACACAACTATAGAATCTTACAAAATTTGGTAGATTTGGGGGTGACAATTGTTTAATAATGGAATGATTTTCATCTAATCTAGGAATGAAGATTTTGTTTAATTTTTATTTCCATGTAATAAGGTTGTCAAATCTAGGCATACCAATTTTAGTCTTGTATTTTGGCTATTTAAACAATGTAAAGCCTATGTAAAGATCATCCAAGAGTGATTGAGAAAGAAGGCAGTGGCTGAAGAACAACTCTCTTTCTTTTATTCTTATGTTCTTGAAGAAGTCATGTGTAGCTAACTTTCTTATCTTTGGTTAGACGGAGCTGAAGCCATCATTGTAAACTTGTGAGACTTATTTTTATTTATTGTTTTTTAATTGAATATTTATTTTTCTTCCAATTTATGTGTATAATGATTGATGAATGGGTTGATTAGGAATACTACTAATTGATTTATTTATCTAATCGATTGTTAGATTAGAATTGAATTGCTATCAATTGATTATTCTATGTCAGTGGCAATGGGGATTGATGTTAATGGACAAGTTAATGTTATATTCCGAGGAAAAATCAGATTAAAGTAATTAAACCATGCTGGTGTGTGCTTAACGTTTAATTTCAATCGTCTTTCTAATTGTTATTGCTATTCCTGAATCAAATCGAGAGCCTAGTCTTGAGATTGATTTAAGAGTAAGGGTACTATTAATAAGCTATCTTAAGGAAAGACTAAGGATTTTAGGCCTAGTCTTAATTTTCTTGATTGATTATTCAATTGGAATTGATTATCCTTTATGTCGATGAACAAGTTTACAAAGATGGTGTAAGTATCCTTTTGACCGAAGCTTTCTCTTATTGGTTTAATATTTGATATTTGTATTACCTTGCTCTTTATTCTTGCATTTTAGATAATTAATTACTGTTCTTTTCTATTGCAAACATACCCCCCTCAATACGTAGGATAGCCAATGAAGTTGTGCTAATAAGATCAATCAGAATCTGCTTTAGTACAACAATTGGTTATTTTCTGAGTCTTATTTCATTTTCATTTGTTTTTCTCTCTTTAGGTTAATTAAACATTTTAATCTTGATCATACAATCCTTGTGGGTTCGACCCTTACTTGCTACTATCTACGTTTCAATGTAAGGTAATTTAATTTGAGTGCTCGACACGCATCAGGTATGTTATAAAGAAAAGTATGAAAGATAAGAATCTAGCGGGGTGCATCCGGGCAAGACATGTAGATTAAACCGATGAGCATGGTGTACTACTCACTATGAAAGACATGTAAGAAGGCAAATGTTTGGGCAAGACACGTAGGCTAAACCGGTGAGCCCAACACTTTGCTATAAGTGAATGATACGTAAGCATAAGAATACGAAGGCATTGTATTTGGGCAAGACACGTAGTTAAACAGGTGAGCCCAATAACTTGCTATATGTGTAAGAATTGTAAGAATATGAAATGTAAGTATTTGGGTAAGATACGTAGATTAAATTTGTGAGTGCAATATATAGCTACAAATTGTAATGTTAAGATTAGAAGAGGAAAGATCATGAACTGAAAAGAAGTGGAATGATCAGGAATGAGAGACATTAAATGGAAATAAATAGAGGAACTGTGAGACAAAAGATCAGTGTAGAGGTGCGGGTGATTCAACAGACAGTGGTAGAAGCACTGTGAGACAAAGGACAGTGTTGTGGTATTGGTGAGTCAATAGACAATGGTAGGAGCACTGTGAGACAAAAGATTGGTATAGTGACACGGTGAGTCAACAGAGAGTGGTAGATCACTATGAGGCAAAAGATCTGTGTAGTGGCACTGGTGAGTGAACATGCAGTGTTAAAAGTATTATGAGACAATAGACCGCTATTGTGGTACTGGTGAGTCAGCAAATAGTGGTGAGAGCACTGTGAGACAAAAGGCCAGTATTGTGGTACTGGTGAGTCAAAAGACGGTGGGAATAGGAGACACCATATGCCTAGTAAAGATTAAAGAATGGAAAGAAAATAAAACGAGCTGAGCTAAGGCTTGAAAAGGATGACAGGTAGAGGACCATGGAATGGAAAATAATGAGAATAAACTAAGGTATAAATGGAACGTGATAATGCAAGTTATGAATAAGAAATCTATGTATTTGGGCAAGATATGTAGTTTAAACCGGGGAGCTTAAAACATAGCTTAATATATAAGGAAAGCTATGACATGAGGAAAGACATTAGAAAGAGAGATGATTAGCACATAAAGATACCAGAGGACCCTTCCTTTCCAAGATTGGATTCTCTTGCATATCTTCTCGCTAAGAGGCAGACAAGGAAATGGTGTAATGACCTTATAAAAGTTTTTAATGTGAAGTAGCTAAGAATTTATATATTTATTTTTTGTGAAGCAGCTAAGATAAGTAACTTAGTTGTAAGATTTATCCTTCCCGTATGATGGTTATATGTATTATATGAATGCTTGTATCATATGTATTCTTGCCAACATAGTTTTCCACTCACTGAGCTTTGGCTCGCTCAAGTTGTTGATCATGTTTTACGGATGATGACAGTGAAAGCAAGGAAGGAGAAGACTGTAAATGAAAGTCCAAGTGGGAGGATAATACCCCTTGGAAAATTTGTCACTTTTTGAGTATATTTTTGGTATTATGATGTGTTTGTATTCTCCTTGTGGGCAAGCTGGTTTTTGTGTAATGCCCACACCTTTTGTAAGAACGACCTTGTGTTTAATTTTGTAAAAAACTTTCAGCCACTAGTTACATCTTGTTCTTATGGTAATTTCTTCCGCTGTGGTATAGTTTATTATTTGATATTTTAGCATGGTGATATTATGTTATACTTAGAAAGAAAAAAAAAATTCTAGCGGGTTTTGTATGCATTTGTTGATTGTTTATGACCCGACCACCAATCCGAACCCGACCTTGGGAAGGCTCCCAACAGCTCCTACACCCTACCACACCAAACCGGTCATAACGATCCATCTAGGTGCCTCTGCATGGGGTCGTATGTTTCTAATGTAGGGATTTTGGATGTTTGGTGGCAACGTAGTCATTGGAAGACTCCAAGGTTCTAATGCTTTTGTGATCACCTTTGAGAAATCAGTAGACATAGAATCATGTAAAACAAGGGGGAATGAGAGTGGTGCCTTTTCATTCCATTCTGTATAATTTATCATTTGTTTGGCTGTTAATCTTAGTCTTAGTCGTCCATGTTGATCCACCTTTATCTTATCTAAGTGGACTACAATAACCTTTGCTTTGACATATGGTTTTCTGGATACTTTTTGTTTGTTTCTGATGTTTGGATATTGGATCTTTGGTGTCAACTTAGTCATTGGAAGACTCCAAATGAAATATTCTAATGATTAGTGATCACTTTTGAGAAATCTGTAGCACATAGAAATCACATAAAATGAAGGGGAATGCAACTGGTGCCTTTTCTTGACTCACCATGGGAGGTCAAAATGTGAGGTGTTCCACAAACACTTGGACTATATTGCAGAATTGATGTTGAGATACTTAGATTTAAGTCTGAACTTGTATACTAGTTACACTAAATTGTCTGAGGTGATGCTGCTAAATTGGTTAATTGACTACTTGGAATCAATTTAGATACACAACAGAAAGGGAAAATAAGTTTGCCAACTTAAGTTTTGGAAACTTGGTCTAGCCATAACAATTATCTTTAACGTGTCCTCTATTCTGTTTTTGTTGGCCTCCCAGATTTTCGGTGAGTAGAATATTAGATGTTGAAGTCATTTGGCTACAAATAGATGGGTGTTTTAATTATGTCCTGTTATCTCCATCTTTATTATTTGATGTAGATGCAGAAGTTGAATATCAAAAGCAAAAATTTTAATAGAAGAAGAATTTGTGGCCTTTTTTTATTTTATATTTAGGCAATTTCAAAATTTCAAGAACTTTAGGTCTACTACAGTATGCAAAAAGCTCAATTTTGATAAAAGTGTCGAAACAATCTCACAGTTTGAAATTTCATTTGAATTTCCAGCGGGATTGTCACACCCCAATTCCACACTGTTCAGAATGGTGTGATGAACCGCTAAATAACCAACGGTTCAACCAAGATCTCTAATAGGCCATCCCCGCGTTATCCAAACTTTACACACATCCACAATCATAATCAGAGTAAATACACAATAGTGGAAATCTTATAAATAAATGAACTGAGCACTAAGATGATATTAATAATGTAATAGCAAATTATTCTGTATTAACCGAGACATAAGTAAATATCAATACAAGTCTTTAATAAATCCAAATAAAATAAATCTATAAAAATATCTAATCAAATACACACGAGTTGCACTCGCAAGAGGAGTCGTGTGTATCATCTTCAGCTCCAGCGTCCATTGCTGCTATATTCCCATACGCAGACGCGTTCATATAATCTTGGACGGTGTAACCTGCATCATCAACTAAAAAAATATTCGACGTCGAGGGGTGAGCACACAACACGGCTTAGTGAGTAGCCAAAACAATGCAACAATACATATGCATGCAAAAAGTCAATTTATATCTTTGGTCTGGTTTATAGTTTGCAATGTGCAATAGAAAGGTTGGGTGGTCAAAGGTTAACGTTTATTGACACCGCCTCTATATACAGGGTGTGGAAGCCCACCCGAAGGTTAACGTTTATCGTTGTCCCCATCCACCCTACCATAACATTATACAACAAAGGTTAACGTTTATTGCTATATAACGCTATACTAACACGTAAGCCCCTGTTAGCGAGGGCTTGCAAACTGGGCTCGCTACTAACCAATCCTAATGCCAAACAGTGTATCCAAGGCCTCACCCCAGCATCCCTTAGAATGCCCATAGAGATAGAGCTAAGGCCCCCCGGTAGAGTCAGAGACTACAAGGACCGAGACCACCTCCCCTGATACTCTACGACATAATAGTTCTGCTAAGGTAATGGCGATACGACGATGTCAATGCACAAGACTTGAGTTAGAGATAGAGCTAAAGTGCTGAGACCCGCCAAAGGTTAACGTTTATTGACGTTCTCATCACACCTCCCCTGATACTCGCTCGCATCAAATACATCAACCACACACATACAAGCACATGCCTATTCTTATCATCATCATCATCATCATGTTATAAACAATAAAGTAAATATGCATGAACAAGTAATAGAAATATTGGATGGCATGCTGTATGCACATTACAAACATATTCGCATAGAATCAAACATGGCATCGGACTCAAGAATAGAAAACAGTTTATTATTAATCAATTTAGTTTGGAGTTAAAATTCCTCACCTTAGCTTGCTAAAAGATATTTTTCCAAGCTTTAGAATCACCGTTATGACGTTATTATATTGCTAGCAAACCTAACAAAGTCGATAGAATTTAATTAGAATTAATTCAGAATTTAAAACCATTCTGTCAACTGAGGGTCGATGCTAGGGTCGATGGGTCTATCGACCCTCCCTCCATTCTGAACTTCCCGAATGCTGAGGGTCGATGGTCAGAAACACCTAGGGTCGGATGGTCTATCGACCCTCGGTGCGACCCTCGATGCACTCTGGTCCAATTTCCACTTTTAAATCCACTCTTCATATTTGAGGTCTTATGGCTTGCTTCCTACATTCATTCAATAATCATTCCATGGTCTAGACCCATGTATAATCCATCTAAACAGTTTCCATGCATCATCCTATGGTTTTCCATGAAAATCTAACCATGAATGGATGGTTTGGGTTTCTCCGAAATCCTACACTCAACCATATCTAACCTAAGGTCTGTAGAAACTCATGGAATTAGTATCCATACCTGAGAAGATTACTTTTCTCTGGAATTTCTTCTCCTTTTTGCTAAGTCTTCCTCCTTGTCTCCTTTCTTCCTCTTTTCCTTCTTATCTGTAAGACCCGTGTCAAACTAACCCGGTTTTACCACCTTGAACCAGGTTTACCCATCATGGTCGAGTCAAGTGGACCAAGGGCGTGATGGAGATCGAGACCCCAGGTATTAAATCGACCCAAAAATACTTAAAATAAGGGAAGGGTCGCATACCCAGCTAAGTAAGGTCGGACCTCCCAAAACAGAAAGTCAGACCCTCAGAATTGAAGGGAGGGTCGGACAGCTTAAGACCCTAGGGTCGACGGGATCATTGACCCTCCTATCGACCCTCAGTTTCTGACGAAACTAAAATTAGGAAATTTCCTAATTTTTGGTTGGGATTCTTTCCAAATCTCAATGGGATTATTATAGGACATTCCTACTCTATTTAAAGGACATCCCTAAGCCACTTTCACTCCTTTCACAACCCTAACTGAATTGAGAGAAAGAGAGAAGAGGGAAAAGAGGAAGAAAGGAGACAAGGAGGAAGACTTAGCAAAAAGGAGAAGAAATTCCAGAGAAAAGTAATCTTCTCAGGTATGGATACTAATTCCATGAGTTTCTACAGACCTTAGGTTAGATATGGTTGAGTGTAGGATTTCGGAGAAACCCAAACCATCCATTCATGGTTAGATTTTCATGGAAAACCATAGGATGATGCATGAAAACTGTTTAGATGGATTATACATGGGTCTAGACCATGGAATGATTATTGAATGAATGTAGGAAGCAAGCCATAAGACCTCAAATACGAAGAGTGGATTTAAAAGTGGAAATTGGACCAGAGTGCATCGAGGGTCGCACCGAGGGTCGATAGACCATCCGACCCTAGGTGTTTCTGACCATCGACCCTCAACATTCGGGAAGTTCAGAATGGAGGGAGGGTCGGTAGACCCATCGACCCTAGCATCGACCCTCAGTTGACAGAATGGTTTTAAATTCTGAATTAATTCTAATTAAATTCTATCGACTTTGTTAGGTTTGCTAGCAATATAATAACGTCATAACGGTGATTCTAAAGCTTGGAAAAATATCTTTTAGCAAGCTAAGGTGAGGAATCTTAACTCCAAACTAAATTGATTAATAATAAACTGTTTTCTATTCTTGAGTCCGATGCCATGTTTGATTCTATGCGAATATGTTTGTAATGTGCATACAGCATGCCATCCAATATTTCTATTACTTGTTCATGCATATTTACTTTATTGTTTATAACATGATGATGATGATGATGATAAGAATAGGCATGTGCTTGTATGTGTGTGGTTGATGTATTTGATGCGAGCGAGTATCAGGGGAGGTGTGATGAGAACGTCAATAAACGTTAACCTTTGGCGGGTCTCAGCACTTTAGCTCTATCTCTAACTCAAGTCTTGTGCATTGACATCGTCGTATCGCCATTACCTTAGCAGAACTATTATGTCGTAGAGTATCAGGGGAGGTGGTCTCGGTCCTTGTAGTCTCTGACTCTACCGGGGGGCCTTAGCTCTATCTCTATGGGCATTCTGAGGGATGCTGGGGTGAGGCTATGGATACACTGTTTGGCATTAGGATTGGTTAGTAGCGAGCCCAGTTTGCAAGCCCTCGCTAACAGGGGCTTACGTGTTAGTATAGCGTTATATAGCAATAAACGTTAACCTTTGTTGTATAATGTTATGGTAGGGTGGATGGGGACGACGATAAACGTTAACCTTCGGGCGGACTTCCACACCCTGTGTATAGAGGCGGTGTCAATAAACGTTAACCTTTGACCACCCAACCTTTCTATTGCACATTGTAAACTATAAACCAAGACCAAAGATATCAATTGAATTTTTGCATGCATATGTATTGTTGCATTGTTTTGGCTACTCACTGAGCCGTGTTGTGTGCTCACCCCTCGACGTCGAATATTTTTAGTTGATGATGCAGGTTACACAGTTGAAGACTACATGAATGCTTCTACATACGGGACGGTAGCAGCAATGGACGCTGGAGCTGAAGATGATACACACGATTCCTCTTGCGAGTGCAACTCGTGTGTATTTGACTAGATATTTTTATAGGTTTATTTATTGGATTTATAAGACATGTATTTGGTACTTAATTATTTATGTCTCAGTTAAACACAGAATAATTTGCTATTATTTATGAATATCATTTTAGTTCTCAGTTCATTTATTTATAAGACTTCCGCTATTGTGTATTTACTCTGATTATGATGGTGAGTATATGAAGGTTCAGGAAACACGGGGATAGCCTATTTGAGATCCTGGTTGAACCGTTGGTTATTTAGCGGTTCATCTCACCATTCTGAAATGTGCGGAATTGGGGTGTGACAACTTGGTATCAGAACATCTCAGGCCTTGCCCGCTGAACTATCATACATTCATAGCAATAGTGAACTGAGATAGGATAAAATAAAAACAGTAATATTAACACATTATAAGCACAAGTGACGTTGAGACCAAATTTAAAAAGAGAATAATACATCCATAAAAAGGAGAAACAAGTTGGCATACAATGAGAACGAAACAAAGAGTAAATATATATCTAAAACAGAGTACAGTCCACAACCCGGACAGTTACTTTGTAGTACAAGGAAAAGTAAAGTACAATCAGGAAGCTGGAGGCGAAGGAGGAGGTGGAGCCTCACGATATCTGTCGTAGTCCTCAGCATAGACTCTAGTCAACCAGGCTATCTGAGTCTGGGTCGTCTGTAGACTAGCTGTGAGATCGGCTACTCTCCTGTCAGTCGCACGCTGGATCTCCATGAGCTCATCTATCCACGCGTCAGATGTGTGCTGAGCAGCCAACAGCTCATCCACTCTCATGCGCTGAGCATCTAGCAACTCCTCCATCCTCAGGTCCGATCTGCGCTGAGTCTCTCTGATCTCGCGCAGTATCTCCATCATATCAGAAGGTGGGCGTAAAGGACCAGCATCATGAGAAGGACTGGTCTCGGGTACCGAAGCCGCCGCAGCAGAAGTACCAGCCCTATCCGCATGCGTGGGTGATGGCAGTGGTATCGCATCGACATCCATATATAAGCGATCATCGTCGACCGGATCCCCACGAGCCCTAGCAGCAGCCTCAGCATCAGCCATCTCGACCCGAGTGTGAGGGCGCACCATCGCGTTCCTCTCCTCATCACTAACCTCTACATCTCGTAGCCCCATCTTGCAGATAGCCTCCCAATCTAGAGGCGACAAGAAGGTCTTCTCCTGGATCTTCTCATCTACTAGATCAACCCCCAGACGGGTCAGTAGCACTGTAATCATGCGTCCATAGGGTAGATTACCCCTATGATCGGACAATGTAGCACTAATCATCACCCGCATGATGATGTAAGGAAGGCAGACCGGCTGGCGAGTACAGATGCAATAGATCAAGAACTGGGTCAGCTGAGACACCCTCTCATAGTGCCCACTCTGCGGGATCAGATTATGTTGGATAATCTTGCGGAAAATCCGTGGAGCTGGATGCAAGTAGCAAGCTCTCATCTGCCATCTATCGGGACGGAGCAACTGGTTGTCGATCCCTGCTCTCATCTCCATCTCAACAAACTGTGGCTCTCCCGGCGCACAGTACACCATGGGGCCATCATAGGCAATGCCCAACAGATCGGCCAGTTGCCGATAATCAAAGGAGATGTGCACCCCCTTGATGTAACTAGTGATGCGCAACTCCTGACCGTGCTCAACATCATTGTAATTCCCCACCACCTGGAGATTACAATAGAACTGGCGCACCAAATCTGGACAGGTGCACGCATCGTATGTGATGACAGGGAGCCACCCCATATCACCGAATGCTCCCTCTACATTGAACAAGGCTAGCTCAGCCAAGTTCACCATGCGACCCCCTTCTACTTTCTTACGGGCGTAGTCAGCATACTGTGCCTCGGCTTCGTTCGAACGGAAGCGAAGTGGATCACGCAATCTTGGCACCTTAGTACGGGCCATAGTATCTGCAAAAATAAGAAGGAGAAAAGAAATAAGGAGTTAATAGGATAAAAATCCGAAAAATTTAAAATAGAAGCCCATTCCACACCATATAAGTGGGCATGAGAACTTACGTAAGTTAAAACATATCCTACAATCTACATGCAGTAGAAAATTTTAACGGATAAGGTCCAATTTGGAGAAATTCAAGAAAAATAAAAAATTTCGATAAATTAGGGCAAAAAGAGAAAAATTTAAGTTTCTCAATAACCAACCGATGAAACTCAAAATTTTTTGAGGGCTTTCATTCCTCAAGACCCCAACAACAAAAGCTCCCAATAAAAATCAAATTTTTACGGTTGGAAAAAGTTTAATTTGGAAAATACGAGCTAAATGGGCAAAAACCTAGAAAAGAAAACCTAAATACAGGGAAAGTTGGGAAATTATACCTGTAGAGGTGATGTGGATGTCAAAACTCGGACTAAGAACGATCCTCAATAGCGAAGTAACACTGTAGCAACTCGGAGAGTAGAGACGAGTCGAAACGGAGGAGGAATAGTGAGAATTGACCCAGAATCGGATCTTAAAAATTTGATTTTTGGTCCGAGGGTCGGACAATTCGACTGACACCATCGACCCTCGGATCGACCCTCCCATCGACCCTCGGCTCTTGGGAATCTGATAGAAAATCGAGGGTCGGACACCCATCGACCCTCGCATCGACCCTCAGCTCTCGGGAAGAACAGGTCATTCCCAGGGTCGAATACCAAGGGTCGGACATACCAGCGACCCTCACCATCGACCCTACATAGAAAAGACAGTATTTATTTCAGAATGAATTGGAGATTTTGAATTTTATATCGGTTAGCGTGCCTACATGAAGTATAAATGATTTCTCACTGATTTTGATGATTTTCAGGCACCACCCATCCCAAAAGTAAATATGTCTGGACGTAGAGTTACCCGACAGACCCGAAATACAGTCCCACCACCACCACCAGTGGAGGAGACTAACCAAGAGAATAACCATGCACAGGGTAATCCAAAACCAGCAGGCCCTACAAATTTGCCACCTCCACCACCGGAGCTAGCAACTGTGGTTATGAACCTAGCACAGCAGCTACAGCAGATGCAACACGCACAAGCTCAAATGCAGGTTGCGATGGGAGTTATGTTTCAAGCCACCCAGGCTGCAACCATGCACACTGGGCAAGCTAGTGCAGCACCAATGGGTAATCACCCAGTTCAACAGACACCCCAACAACCGGATGCACCAATTCCAGTGCAAGTCCCAGAAGCAGCCCAAGGGAACTATCAGTATCCACCCCCTATCTTTGGGGCATACCAAAACCAACTGGATCACTCCCGATTAGTGGAGAGATTTTTGAAGATGAAGCCTAAGGAATTCAACGGCAAGCTGTCTGATCCACTGTGGCCAGCACACTGGATAGACGAAATGGAAAGGAACTTCCTTATGATGACTATCACTGAGGAAGAGAAAGTACTATCGCCACCTTCATGCTCAAAGGTGACGCACACCATTGGTGGAAATCTACAAAGACATACTTATTGACCAAGCACGCCCTACTGACATGGGCTATATATAAAGAAGCATTCTTCGAGAAGTATTTTCCAAGAAGCTTCAGAGATTCAATGGAGAAAGAGTTCTTGAGTCTGTACCAGGGGCAGATGTCCGTAGACTCATATCAACAACGTTACGAAGAACTGTTTTTCTTCGCACCGGCTAGCATGCAAGAGGAAGATACAAAAACCCGTAGGTTTGTCGCGGGACTAAGAGGAAGCATAAGAGAAAATGTTCTGGGTTTGGAAAAGAAGATTTACAACGAAGCTGTCCAAATTGCTCGAATAATTGAATCGAGCCAGAAGGAGAGCTATTTCTCCCAGAATAGAGGAATCAAGAGACCAGCCGGAAACTCCTACAACAGAGGCAATAATAGGACGTATAAACCTTTTCGTCCTCAGAATTTTACCACTGCACCAAAGTCTATTGCAGCAGCTCAACCACAGCCAAAGCCAAATTCTGAAGCCCCGAAGTGTTATAACTGCAACCAACCAGGGCATATGGCAAGAGAGTGCCCAAAACCCAAGAAGCAACTACATTAAGGACGGGTATATGCTGTTACAACAGAGGATGCAGCCGCATCGCCCGATGTGGTCACAGGTATGACCTAAACTTTTAAGATTATAATTACATTGATTGAGTATGTAGACTAAGTAAAAACGAATCACAGGTATCGTACCTATTAATGGCATACCCGCCAGAGTACTCTTTGATTCAGGAGCTACTCAATCATTTATATCTGTGTCGTTTGGAAAGAAGACCAATCTGCCCATCAAAACATTAGATTACAAATTACTTGTACGGTCACCGATGGGATTAGAAGTGGAATTAGAGAAAGGTTATGGTCCATGTCCAGTTCTCATTGGCTAGAAAACCTTAGATGCAACTTTAATACAACTTGAGATGGCAGACTTTGACGTTAACTTGGGAATGGACTGGTTAGCTCGGCATTCTGCAAATCTGTTATGCGCCGAGAAGAAGCTAACGTTCAAAGACAAAGAAGGAGCAGAATTCAGTTTCTTGGGAACCAAACTTCCCAGAAGACGCAAGCTCATACTCTCAGCATTAAAGGCTAAGAAGTGCCTTGAAAAGGGAGCCGTCGGATATCTAGTATCAGTGGTCGACCTAACCAAGGACGTGCCACGAATGGAAGATATTGACATCGTACGGGATTACCCAGATGTATTTTCGGAGGAACTACCCGGATTATCGCCCGACCGTGTCACGGAGTTTGTAATAGACCTGATACCTGGAGCCGCACCGGTATCAAAAGCACCTTATAGAATGGCTCCTACTGAACTGAAGGAATTAAAAGTGCAATTACAAGAACTGCTGGATAAGGGTTATATTAGACCCAGTATATCTCCATGGGGAGTACCGGTGTTGTTCGTAAAGAAGAAGGATGGTAGTGTTCAGTTATGTATCGACTATAGAGAGTTGAATAAGCTGACAATCAAGAATCGATATCCACTACCTAGGATCGATGACTTGTTCGATCAGTTACAAGGGGCGAAGGTATTCTCAAAGATCGATCTTTGATCAGGCTATCATCAACTGAAGATTAAAGAAGGTGACATCCCGAAGACAGCTTTCAGGACAAGATACGAACATTATGAGTTCCTAGTGATGTCCTTCGGATTAACTAATGCACCGGCAACATTCATGGAACTTATGAACCGGGTTTTCCACGATATGTTGGATACGTCGGTTATAGTATTTATTGATGACATACTGGTGTACTCCAAAGACAAGGAAACCCATGTTAAGAACCTAAACGCAGCCCTATAGCGTTTAAGGAAAGAGAAGTTATACGCCAAATTTTCGAAGTGTGAGTTTTGTCTAAGTGAGATCGCCTTTTTAGGCCATGTAGTATCCGCTGAAGGAATCAAAGTGGAACCCAGCAAGATCGAGGCTATCATAAAATGGGAAGCACCAAAGAGCGTTTCAGAAATTAGAAGTTTTCTGGGTCTAGCTGGTTATTATCGGAGATTCGTAGAAAACTATTCTCGGATTGCCGTACCTCTCACCAGTTTGACCAAGAAAGGAGAAAAGTTTGTATGGACGGATAAGTGTGAAAAGAGTTTTCAAACACTGAAGACCAGATTAAAATCCGCCCCAATTTTGACCATTCCCGTTCCAGGACAGACATTTACCTTATACACTGATGCATCGGGATTGGGATTAGGATGTGCTTATGCAAGGAGAGAAAGTAGTTGCGTATGCCTCGAGACAGTCGAAGGTACATGAGAAAAATTACCCCACTCATGATTTGGAGTTAGCGGCAGTAGTACATGCTGTCAAGATATGGAGACACTACCTATACGGAGAGAAATTTTAGATTAAGTCGGACCATAAAAGTCTTACTTATCTATTTAATCAGAATGAGTTGAATATGAGACAAAGAAGATGGCTGGAACTATTGAAAGACTATGATTGTGATATCCAGTATCATCCGGGAAAAGCGAACGTGGTAGCGGATGCATTGAGCAGAAAAGCAATGATAAAATCTCAAGGAGAAGTTAGCACGACTGCAGCAATGTATACCAACGGAATGGTGTTTAATCACGGCAACGAACAATATGTGATAGATACAACGGATGAATCAGCTAGCCAAGGGTTTATTCATCGATTTTCGAATATGTTCACGGCATTGAAGATCATACCGGATATAGTGGATGAAGTGAAGACAACTATCAAAGCAGATCCTTATCTGAGAACAGTACAAGAAGATATTGAGAAGGGTAGGACCAACCCTGAGTTCACCTTAGATACCGAGAAGGTACTGAAATATAAAGGGAGAATATGTATACCTGAAACAGAAAGTATGGACATTAGACACCGACTGATGAAGGAAGCCCATACCACCGTCTACTCGATACATCCTGGAAGTACAAAAATGTATCATGATCTAAAGAAACTGTATTGGTGGAGGGGAATGAAGGCAGATGTAGCCAAGTTCGTGTCTCAATGCCTAAATTGTCAGAAGGTAAAAGCGGAATGACAAAGACCCGCAGGACTGTTACAGCCATTACCGAAACCAGCATGGAAATGGGACTGCATCACTATGGACTTCGTCACAGGACTACCATTGACTCCTCGAGTAGTTGACGCAGTTTGGGTGGTTGTGGACCGTCTGACTAAGACAGCTCGCTTCATACCAAAACGACCCCAGTATACACTGGAAAGGTTAGCAAAGCTGTATGTGGATAATATTGTTCGGTTACATGGTGTTCCAGAAAGCATTGTGTCCGATAGAGATCCACGATTTACTTCCAAATTTTGGGAAGGACTGCAAAAGGCTATGGGTACAACATTGAAGTTCAGTACTGCATTTCACCCACAGACGGACAGTCGGAGCGTACAATCTAGATTTTAGAAGATATGCTACGTGCATCTGTGATTGATTTCAAAGGATCATGGGACGAAAAGTTACCATTGATCGAGTTCGCTTACAATAACAGCTATCAGGCTACTATATAGATGTCACCTTATGAAGCACTGTATGGCAGGAAGTGTCGAACTCCCTTGTTTTGGAATGAAGTTGGAGAACGTAGTATTGTTGGACCGGAATTTGTTGAAGAGACTTGTCGAGTGGTCGACATCGTCATGGAAAGAGTAAGAGTAGCTCAGAACCGTTCGAAGCAATATGCAGATACTCGACGAAGAGATCTAGAGTTCGCCGTAGGTGATAAACTATTTTTGAAAGTATCGCCTATGAGAGGATTGAAGAGATTCGGACAGAAAGGAAAATTAAGTCCAAGATATGTCGGACCATATGAAATTCTAGCTAAGCGTGGAAAAGTAGCTTATCAGTTAGCACTACCACCATCAATGTCAAGTGTGCACGACGTATTTCACATTTCTCTATTGAGAAAGTATGTCAAAGACCCAACGCATGTTTTGACAGTAGATTTGCCGGAATTGACTGATGATTTGACATTTGAAGTAACACCAACAGAAATCACCAGTCGAAACGTCCAACGTCTATGCAACAGAGATATCTACCATGTTAAGGTCACATGGAAATGTAGAGACATGGAAGAAGTTACATGGGAAGAAGAGAATGCTATGCGGAAGCAATAGCCTCACTTGTTTGATTCAGAAGGTATGTACAATTTCGAGGACGAAATTTTTATAAGTTGGGGGGAGTTGTAAGACCCGTGTCAAACTAACCCGGTCTTACCACCTTGAACCAGGTTTACCCATCATGGTCGAGTCAAGTGGACCAAGGGCATGATGGAGATCGAGATCCCAGGTATTAAATCGACCAAAAAACACTTAAAATAAGGGAAGGGTCGCATACCCAGCCAAGTAGGGTCGGACCTCCCAAAACAAAAAGTCAGATCCTCAGATTTGAAGGGAGGGTCGGACAGCTTAAGACCCTAGGGTCGACGGGATCATCGACCCTCCCATCGACCCTCGGTTTCTGACGAAACTGAAATTAGGAAATTTCCTAATTTTCGGTTGGGATTCTTTCCAAATCTCAATGGGATTATTATAGGACATTCCTACTCTATTTAAAGGACGTCCCTAAGCCACTTTCACTCCTTTCACAACCCTAATTGAATTGAGAGAAAGAGAGAAGAGGGAAAAGAGGAAGAAAGGAGACAAGGAGGAAGACTTAGCAAAAAGGAGAAGAAATTACAGAGAAAAGTAATCTTCTCAGGTATGGATATTAATTCCATGAGTTTCTACAGACCTTAGGATAGATATGGTGGAATGTAGGATTTTGGAGAAACCCAAACCATCCATCCATGGTTAGGTTTTCATGGAAAACCATAGGAGGATGCACGAAAACTATTTAGATGGATTATACATGGTTCTAGACCATGGAATGACTGTTGAATGAATGTAGGAAGTAAGCCATAGGACCCAAACACGAAGAATGGATTTAAAAGTGGAAATTGGACCAGAGTGCACCAAAGGTCGCACCGAGGGTCGATAGACCATCTGACCCTAGGTGTTTCTGACCATCGACCCTCAGCATTCGGGAAGTTCAGAATGGAGGGAGGGTCGATAGACCCATCGACCCTAGCATCGACCCTCAGTTGACAAAATGGTTTTAAATTCCGAATTAATTCTAATTAAATTCTATCGACTTGGTTAGGTTTGCTAGCAATATAATTACGTTATAACGGTGATTCTAAAGCTTGGAAAAATATCTTTTAGCAAGCTAAGGTGAGGAACCTTAACCCCAAACTAAATTGGTTAATACTAAACTGTTTTCTATTTCTTGAGTCCTATGCCATGTTTGATTCTATGCGAATATGTTGTAATGTGCATACAGCATGCCATCCAATATTTCTATTACTTGTTCATGCATATTTATTTTATTGTTTATAACAAGATGATGGTGATGATGATAGGAATAGGCATGTGTTTGTATGTGTGTGGTTGATGTGCTTGATGCGAGCGAGTATCAGGGGAGGTGTGATGAGAACGTCAATAAACGTTAATCTTTGGCGGGTCTCAGTACTTTAGCTCTATCTCTAACTCAAGTCTTGTGCATTGGCATCGTCGTATCGCCATTACTTTAGCAGAACTATTATGTCGTAGAGTATCAGGGGAGGTGGTCTCGGTCCTTGTAGTCTCTGACTCTACCGGGGGGCCTTAGCTCTATCTCTATGGGAATTCTGAGGGATGCTGGGGTGAGGCCTTGGATACACTGTTTGGCATTAGGATTGGTTAGCAGCGAGCCCAGTTTGCAAGCCCTTGCTAACAGGGGCTTACGTGTTGGTATAGCATTATATAGCAATAAACGTTAACCTTTGTTGTAGAATGTTATGGTAGGGTGGATGGGGACGACGATAAACGTTAACCTTCGGGCGGGCTTCCACACCCTGTGTATAGAGGCGGTGTCAATAAACGTTAACCTTTGACCACCCAACCTTTCTATTGCACATTGCAAACTATAAACCAAGACCAAAGATATCAATTGACTTTTTGCATGCATAGGTATTGTTGCATTGTTTTGGCTACTCACTGAGCCGTGTTGTGTGCTCACCCCTCGACGTCGAATATTTTTAGTTGATGATGCAGGTTACACAGTTGAAGACTACATGAATGCTTCTACGTACGGGACGGTAGCAGCAATGGATGCTGGAGCTGAAGATGATACACACGACTCCTCTTGCGAGTGCAACTCGTGTGTATTTGACTAGATATTTTTATAGGTTTCTTTATTGGATTTATAAGACATGTATTTGGTACTTAATTATTTATGTCTCAGTTAAACACAGAATAATTTGCTATTATTTATGAATATCATTTTAGTTCTCAGTTCATTTATTTATAAGACTTCCGCTAATGTGTATTTACTCTGATTATGATGGTGAGTATATGAAGGTTCAGGTAGCGGGGATAGCCTATTTGATATCCTGGTTGAACCGTTGGTTATTTAGCAGTTCATCACACCATTCTGAAATGTACAGAATTGGGGTGTGACATTCTCTCTTTCTCTCAATTCAATTAGGGTTGTGAAAGGAGTGAAAGTGGCTTAGGGATGTCCTTTAAATAGAGTAGGAATGTCCTAAATAAGTCCCATTGAGATTTGGAAAGAATCCCAATCGAAAAATATAGAAATTTCCTAATTTCTATATTCGTCAGGAACCGAGGGTCGATGGGAGGGCCGATAATCCCGTCGACCCTAGGGTCGTAAGCTGTCCGACCCTCCCTTAAAATCTGAGGGTCTGACATTCTATTTTGGGAGGTCCGACCCTACTTGGCTGGGTATGCGACCCTTCCCTAAAATTAAGTGTTTTTGGGTCAATTTTATACTTGGGATCTTTATCTCCATCACGCCCTTGGTCCACTTGACTCGACCATGATGGGTAAACCTGGTTCAAGGTGGTAAGACCGGGTTAGATTGACACGGGTCTTACAACTCCCCCCAACTTATAAAAATTTCGTCCTCGAAATTGTACGTACCTTCTGAATCAAACAAGTGAGAGTATTGCTTTCGCATAGCATTTTCTTCTTCCCATGTAACTTTTTCCATGTCTCTACTTTTCCATGTGACCTTAACATAGTAGATAGATATCTCTGTTGCGTAGACGTTGGACCTTTCGACTAGTGATTTCTGTTGGTGTTACTTCAAATGTTAATTCATCAGTCAATTCTGGCAAATCTACTGTCAACACGTGCGTCGAATCCTTGACATACTTCTTCAATAGAGAAATGTGAAATACGTCGTGCACACTTGACATAGATGGCGGTAATGCCAACTGATAAGCTACTTTTCCACGCTTAGCTAGAATTTCATATGGTCCGACATATCTTGGACTCAATTTTCCTTTCTGTCCGAATCTCTTCAATCCTCTCATAGGCGATACTTTCAAAAATACTTTATCACCTACGACGAACTCTAGATCTCTTCGTCGAGTATCTGCATATTGCTTCTGACGGTTCTGAGCTGTTTTCATTCTCTCCTTGATGATGTCGACCACTCGACAAGTCTCTTCAACAAATTCCGGTCCAACAATACTACGTTCTCCAACTTCATTCCAAAACAAGGGAGTTTGACACTTCCTGCCATACAAAGGCTTCATAAGGTGACATCTGTATAGTAGCCTGATAGCTGTTGTTATAGGCGAACTCGATCAATGGTAACTTTTCGTTCCACGATCCTTTGAAATCAATCACACATGCTCGTAGCATATCTTCTAGAATCTGGATCGTACACTCCGACTGTCCGTCTGTCTGTGGGTGGAATGCAGTACTGAACTTCAATGTTGTACCCATAGCCTTTGCAGTCCTTCCCAAAATTTGGAAGTAAATCGTGAATCTCTATCGGACACAATACTTTCTGGTACACCATGTAACCGAACAATATTATCCACATACAGCTTTGCTAACCTTTCCAATGTATACTGGGGTCGTATCGGTATGAAGCGAGCTGTCTTAGTCAGACGGTCCACAATCACCCAAACTGCGTCAACTACTCGAGGAGTCAATGGTAGTCCTGTGACGAAGTCCATAGTGATGCCGTCCCATTTCCATGCTGGTTCCAGTAATGCTGTAACAGTCCTGCGGGTCTTTATCGTTCCGCCTTTACCTTCGGACAATTTAGGCATTGAGACACGAATTTGGCTACATCTGCCTTCATTCCCCTCTACCAATACAGTTTCTTTAGATCATGATACATTTTTGTGCTTCCAGGATGTATCGAGTAGATGGTGGTATGAGCTTCCTTCATCAGTCGGTGTCTAATGTCCATACTTTCTGTTCCAGGTACACATATTCTTCCTTTGTATTTCAGTACCTTCTCGTCATCCAAGGTGAACTCAGGGTTAGTCCTACCTTTCTCAATTTCTTCGCGTACTGTTCTCAGATGAGGATCTGCTTTGATAGCTGTCTTCACTTCATCCACTATATCCGGTATAATCTTCAATGCCGCGAACATATTCGAAAACCGATGAATAAACCCTTGGTTGGCTGATCCATCCGTTGTATCTATCACATATTGTTCATTCCCATGATTGAACACCATTCCGTTGGTATACATTGCTGCAGTTATGCTAATTTCTCCTTGAGATTTTATCATTGTTTTCCTGCTCAATGCATCCGCTACCACGTTCGCTTTTCCCGGATGATACTGGATATCCCAATCATAGTCTTTCAATAGTTCTAGCCATCTTCTTTGTCTCATATTCAACTCCTTCTGATTAAATAGATAAGTAAGACTTTTATGGTCCGACTTAATTTGAAATTTCTCTCCGTATAGGTAGTGTCTCCATATCTTGACAGCATGTACTACTGTTGCTAACTCCAAATCATGAGTGGGGTAATTTTTCTCATGTATCTTCAATTGTCTCGAGGCATAGGCAATCACTTGCTCTCCTTGCATAAGCACACATCCTAGTCCCAATCCCGATGCATCAGTGTATAAGGTAAATGTCTGTCCTGGAACGGGAATGGTCAAAATTGGGGCGGATATCAATCTGGTCTTTAGTGTTTGAAAACTCTTTTCACACTTACCGTCCATACAAATTTTTCTCCTTTCTTGGTCAAACTGGTGAGAGGTACGGAAATCCGAGAATAGTCTTCTACGAATCTCTGATAATAACCAGCTAGACCCAGAAAACTTCTAATTTTTGAAACGCTCTTTGGTGCTTCCCACTTTACGATAGCCTCGATCTTACTGGGGTCCACTTTGATTCCTTCAGCGGATACTACATGGCCTAAAAAGGCGACTTCACTTAGCCAAAACTCACACTTTGAAAATTTGGCGTATAACTTCTCTTTCCTTAAACGCTGTAGGGCTGCGTTTAGGTTCTTGACATGGGTTTCCTTGTCTTTGGAGTATACCAATATGTCATCAATAAATACTATAACTGACGTATCCAACATATCGTGGAAAACTCGGTTCATAAGTTCCATGAATGTTGCCGGTGCATTAGTTAATCCAAAGGACATCACTAAGAACTCATAATGTCCGTATCTTGTCCTGAAAGCTGTCTTCGGGATGTCACCTTCTTTAATCTTCAGTTGATGATAGCCTGATCGAAGATCGATCTTTGAAAATACCTTCGCTCCTTGTAACTGATCGAACAAGTCATCGATCCTGGGTAGTGGATATCGATTCTTGATTGTCAGCTTATTCAACTCTCGATAGTCGATACATAATCGAACACTACCATCCTTCTTCTTTACGAACAACACCGGTGCTCCCCATGGAGATATACTGGGTCTAATATAACCCTTATCTAGCAGTTCTTGTAATTTCACTTTTAATTCCTTCAGTTCAGTAGGAGCCATTCTATACGGTGCTTTTGATACCGGTGCGGCTCCAGGTATCAGGTCTATTACGAACTCCGTGACACGGTTGGGCGGTAATCCGGGTAGTTCCTCTGGAAATACATCTGGGTAATCCCGCACGACGTCAATATCTTCCATTCGTGGCACGTCCTTGGTTAGGTCGACCACTGATACTAGATATCCGACGGCTCCTTTTTCCAGGCACTTCTTAGCCTTTAATGCTGAGAGTATGAGCTTGCGTCTCCGGGGAAGTTTGGTTCCCGAGAAACTGAATTCTGCTCCTTCTTTGTCTTTGAACGTTAGCTTCTTCTCGGCGCATAACAGATTTGCAGAATGCCGAGCTAACCAGTCCATTCCCAAGATGACATCGAAGTCTGCCATCTCAAGTTGTATTAAAGTTGCATCCAAGATTTTCTCGCCAATGAGAACTGGACATGGCCCATAACCTTTCTCTAATTCCACTTCTAATCCCATCGGTGACCGTACAAGTAACTTGTAGTCTAATGTTTTGATGGGTAAATTGGTCTTCTTTCCAAACGACACAGATATAAATGAATGCGTAGCTCCTGAGTCAAAGAGTACTCTGGCTGGTACGCCATTGATAGGTATAATACCTGTGATCCATTTTACTTAGTCTACATGCCCAATCAATGAAATTATAATCTTAAAAGTTTTGGTCATACCTGTGACCACATCGGGCGATGCGGCTGCATCCTCTGATGTAACGGCATATACCCGTCCTTGATGTAACTGCTTCTTGGGAGGACGAAAAGGTTTATACGTCCTATTATTGCCTCCGTTGTAGGAGTTTCCGGCTGGTCTCTTAATGTCTATGTTCTGGGAGAAATAACTCTCCTTCTGGCTCAATTCGATCACTCGAGCAATCTGGACAGCTTCGTTGTAGATTTTCTTCTCTAAGCCCAGAACATTTTCTCTTATGCTTCCTCTTAGTCCCGCGACAAACCTACGGGTTTTTGTATCTTCTTCTTGCATGCTAGCCGGTGCGAAGAAAAACAGCTCCTCATAGCGCGTTGATACGAGTCTACGGACATCCGCCCCTGCAGTACGGACTCGAAATTCCTTCTCCATTGAATCTACGAAGCTTCTTGGGAAATACTTCTCGAAGAATGCTTCTTTGTATATAGCCCATGTCAGTAGGGCGTGCTTGGTCAATAAATACGTCTTTGTAGATTTCCACCAATGGTGTGCGTCGCCTTTGAGCATGAAGGTGACGCATAGTACTTTCTCTTCCTCGGTAATAGTCATCATAAGGAAGTTCCTTTCCATTTGGTCTATCCAGTGTGCTGGCCACAGTGGATCAGACGGCTTGCCATTAAATTCTCTCGGTTTTATTTTCAAAAATCTCTCCACTAGTCGGGAGTGATCCAGTTGATTTTGGTATGCCCCAAACATAGGAGGGTGGATACTTGATAGTTCCCTTGGGCTGCTTCGGGACTTGCACTGGAATTGGTGCAGCCGGTTGTTGAGGTGTCTCGTTGAGCTGGGTGATTACCCACCGGGGGCTGCACTAGCTTGCCCGGTGTGCATGGTTGCAGCCCGAGTGGCTTGAAACCTAACTCCCATTGCAACCTGCATTTGAGCTTGTGCATGTTGCATTTGTTGTAGCTGTTGTGCCAGATTCATAACCACAGTTGCTAGCTCCGGTGGTGGAGGTGGCAAATTTGTAGGGTCTGCTGGTTCTGGATTACCCTGTGCATGGTTATTCTCTTGACTAGTCTCCTCCACTGGTGGTGGTGGTGGGACTGTATTTCGGGTCTGTCGGCTAACCCTACGTCCAGACATATTTTCTTCTGAGATGGGTGGTGCCTGAAAATCATCAAAATCAGCGAGAAATCATTTATACTTCATGTAGGCACGTTAACCGATATAAATTCAAAATCCCCAATTCATTCTGAAATAAATACTGTCTTTTCTATGTAGGGTCGATGGTATGTCCGACCCTTGGTATCCGACCCTGGGAATGACCTATTCTTCCCGAGAGTTGAGGGTCGATGCGAGGGTCGATCCGAGGGTCGATGGTGTCAGTTGAATTGTCCGACCCTCGGACCAAAAATCAGATTTTTAAGATCCGATTTTGGGTCATTTCTTACTATTCCTCCTCCGTTTCGACTCGCCTCCACTCTCTGAGTTGCTACAGTGTTACCACACTGTTCTTGGTCGGTTTAACTCCGGGTTTCGACGCCCACGTCATCCCTACAGGTATATCCTCTCACCTTTACCTGTTTTTAGGTTTTCTTTTCTAGGTTTTTGCCCATTTAGCTCGTATTTTCCAAATTAAACTTTTTCCAACCGTAAAAATTCTATTTTTATTGGGGTCTTTTGTTATTGGGGTCTTGAGGAACGAAAGCCCTCAAAAATTTTTGAGTTTCATCGGTTGGTTATCGAGAAACTTAGAATTTTCCCTTTTTGCCCTAATTATCGACATTCTCGGTTTTTCTTGAATTTCTTCAAATTGAGCTTCGTCGGTTAAAATTTCCTACTGCATGTGGGTTGTAGGATATGTTTTAACCTACGCAAGTTCTCATGCCCACTTATATGGTGAGAAATGGGGCTCTATTTTAATTTTTCGGATTTTTATCCTATTAACTCCTTGTTTCCTTTCTCTTTCTCATTTTGCAGATACTATGGCCCGTACCAAAGTACCTAGAGTGCGCGATCCACTTCGCTTCCGTTCGAATGAAGCCGAGGCACAGTATGCGGACTATGCCCGTAAGAAGGTTGAAGGGGGTCGCATGGTGAACTTGGCTGAGCTAGCCTTGTTCAATGTAGATGGAGCATTCGGTGATATGGGGTGGCTCCCTGTCATCACATACGACGCGTGCACATGTCCCGACTTGGTACGCCAGTTCTATTGTAATCTCCAGGTGGTGGGGAATTACAATGATGTTGAACACGGTCAGGAGTTGCACATCACCAGCTACGTCAAGGGGGTGCACATCTCTTTTGATTATCGGCAACTGACCGATCTGTTGGGCATTACCTATGATGGCCCTATGGTGTACTGTGCGCCGGGAGAGCCACAGTTTGTTGAGATGGAGATGAGAGCAGAGATCGACAATCAGTTGCTCCGTCCCGATAGATGGCAGATGAGGGCTTGCTACTTGTGTCCAGCTCCACAGGTTTTCTGCAAGATTATCCAGCATAATCTGAACTCGCAGAGTGGGCATTATGAAAGGGTGTCTCAGCTGACCCAGTTCTTGATCTACTGCATCTGCACTCGCCAGCCGGTCTGCCTTCCTTACATCATCATGCGGACGATGATTAGTGCCACATTGTCCAGTCATAGGGGTAATCTACCCTATGGACGCATGATTATAGTGCTACTGACCCACCTGGGGGTGGATCTGGTAGATGAGAAGATCCAAGAGAAGACCTTCTTGACGCCTCTAGATTAGGAGGCTATCTGCAAGATGGGGCTGCGAGATGCAGAGGTTAGTGATGAGGAGAGGAACGCGATGGTGGCCCTCACACTCGGGTTGAGATGGCTGATGCTGAGGCTGCTGCTAGGGCTCGTGGGGATCCGATCGACGATGACGATCGCATGTATATGGATGTCAATGCGATACCACCGCCATCACCCACACATGCGGATAGGGCTGGTACTTCTGCTGCGGCGGCTCCTGCACCTGAGGCTGGTCCTTCTCACTCGGCTGATCCTTCACTTCCACCTTCAGCCATGATGGAGATGCTGCAGGAGATCAGGGATGCTCAGCGCAGATCTGATCTGAGGATGGATGAGCTGTTGGCTACTCAGCACGCATCAGACGCGCGGATGGGAGAGCTTCTAGAGGTGCAGCGTGCGACTGATCAGAGGATAGCCGGTCTCACAGCTAGTCTCCAGACGACCCAGACCCAGGTGGCCTGGTTGACTAGGGTCTATGCTGAGGACTATGACAGAGACCGTGAGTCACCGCCTCTTCCTTAGCCTCCAGCTTCCTGATTTTACTTTACTTTTCTTGTACTACAGAGTAACTGTCTGGGTTGTGGACTGTACTCTGCTTTAGCGATGTATATACATTTTGTTTCTCTCACTCCTTGTATGTAACTGGTTTTCCCTTTAATAGATGCATTATTCTCTTTTTTTAATTTGGTTTCAATCATCACTTGTGCTTACAATGTGTTTGTATTAAAGCTTTTAATTTATCCTATCT
>CM053272.1:82445787-82599287 GCA_028583415.1 Protea cynaroides | reverse complement strand
AGGTGGAGATGGCATTGAACCGACGAAGAAGGAAACGACTTGAATAAATGGCGTGCAGTGGGAAAACATTGGGAATATGGCACCCACAATGGGATAATGGAGAGAAACAGTTATAGAAGATCCGACGGTTCCTAAGAACTGTCACATACCTGCAGCAAGCTGTGGGAAAGAAAAAAAAATGAAAATGTCGAGGGAATATCCGTTGGGATATACGACGGGACTGAAATCTCGCCTAAATGTATATCTATATACGACGGAAACTAATTCCCGTCGTAACTATATATTTATGTACGACGGGATTTAATTCCCGTCGTTACTATATATCTATATACGATGGAACTTAATTCCTGTCGTAACTATGTATCTATATACGATGGGACTTACTTTCCGTCAAAAATGTATATCCATATAAGACGTAACAACCTATATATATACGACAATAAGTGATTTCTGTCGTTACTACATGTAAGACCCGTGTCAATCTAACCCGGTCTTACCACCTTGAACCAGGTTTACCCATTATGGTCGAGTCAAATGGACCAAGGGCGTGAAGGAGATCGAGATCCCAAGTATCAAATCGACCCAAAAACACTAATTTTGAGGGGAGGGTCGCATACCCAGCTAAGCAGGGTCGGACTTCCAAAGCAGAAAGTCAGACCCTCAATTTTGAAGGGAGTGTCGGACGTCTTAAGCCCTAGGGTCGACGGGATCATCGACCCTCCCATCGACCCTCGGATTCTGCCAAAATAGAAATTAGGAAATTTCCTAATTTTCGATTGGGATTCTTTCCTAATCTCAGAGGGACTTATTTTAGGATGTTCCTACTCTATTTAAAGGACGTCCCTAAGCCACTTTCACTCCTTTCACAACCCTAATCGAATTGAGAGAAAGAGAGGAGAAGGAAGAGAGGAAGAAGAAAGGCAAGGAAGAGAACTTAGCAAAAAGGAGAAGAATTTCAGAGAAAAAGTAATCTTCTCAGGTATGGATACTAATTCCATGAGTTTCTACAGAACTTAGGTTAGTTAATGTTGAGAGTGTGATTTCGGAGAAACCCAAACCATCAAGCTATGGTTAGGTTTTCATGGAAAACCATAGGAAAGTGCGTGAAAGCTATCTAGGTGGGTTATACATGGTTTCAGACCATGAAATGAATGTTGAATGGAATGTAGGAGCAAGCCATAGGATTCCAAGCACGAAGAATGGATTAAAAGAGGGAACTAGACCAAAGTGCACCGAGGGTCGCAACTAGGGTCGATGACCATTCGACCCTAGGTGTTCCTGACCATCGACCCTCAGTGTTCGGGAAGTTCAGAGTTAAGGGAGGGTCGCACCCAGGGTCGATCCTGACTCCGACCCTACCTCCGACCCTCAGTTAACAGCATGGTTTTTAAATCTGGAATTAATTCTAATTAAATTCTATCGACTTTGTTAGGTCTTTTAGCAATACAATAACAATATAAAGGTGATTCTAAAGCTTGGAAAACGTATCTATTAGCAAGCTAAGGTGAGGAACCAGAACTCCAAACTAAATTGGTTAATAACAAAAACTGTTTTCTATTTTTTGAGTCCTATGCCATGCTTGATTCTATGCGAATATGTTTGTAATGTGCATACAGCATGCCATCCAATATTTCTATTACTTGTTCATGCATATTTACTTTATTGTTTATAACATGATGATGATGATGATGATGATAGGAATAGGCATGTGCTTGTATGTGTGTGGTTGATGTACTTGATGCGAGCAAGTATCAGGGGAGGTGTGATGAGAACGCCAATAAACGTTAACCTTTGGCGGGTCTCAGCACTTTAGCTCTATCTCTAACTCAAGTCTTGTGCATTAGCATCGTCGTATCGCCATTACTTTAGCAGAACTATTATGTCGTAGAGTATCAGGGGAGGTGGTCTCGGTCCTTGTAGTCTCTGACTCTACCGGGGGGCCTTAGCTCTATCTCTATGGACATTCTGAGGGATGCTGGGGTGAAGGCCTTGGATACACTTTTTGGCATTAGGATTGGTTAATTGCGAGCCCAGTTTGCAGCCCTCGCTAACAGGGGCTTACGTGTTGGTATGGCACTATATAACAATAAACGTAACCTTTGTTATATAATGTTCATGATTGGGTGCATGTGAGTTGACGATAAACGAGATCTTTGGGTAACGTCACACACTCGTGTATAGAGGCGGGGTCAATAAACGCGACCTTTGGCTACCTAAACCTTTCTATTGCATACTGCAAACTTTAAACCGGACCAAAGATATAAATTGATTTGCATGCATATGTATTGTTGCATTGTTTTGGCTACTAACTGAGCCGTGATGTGTGCTCACCCCTCGACGTCGAATATTTTTAGTTGATGATGCAGGTTATACCATAGAAAACTATGTGAATGTGTCTGCGTACGGGAACGTGGCAGCGATGGAAGCTGAAGCTGAAGTGGAAACACACGACTCCTCTTGCGAGTGCAACTCGTGTGTATTTGATTAGATATTTTATAGGTTTCTTTATTGGATTTATTAAGACATGTATTTGGTATTTAAATATTTATGTCTCAATTGAAAATAAAATAATTTGCTATTAAATTAATGATATCATCTTAGTTTCTCAGTTCATGTTATTATAAGACTTCCGCTATTGTGTATTTACTCTGATTATGATTACGGATGTGTGTAAGTTTAGATAACGCGGGGATAGCCTATTTGAGATCCTGGTTGAACCGTTGGTTTGCTAGCGGTTCATCACACCATTCTGAACAGTGTAGAATTGGGGTGTGACAACTTGGTATCAGAGCATCTTAGGCCTTGTCCGCTGAACTAGCATACATTCAAGACAATAGTGAACTGAGATAGGATAAATTAAAAGCTTTAATATAAACACACTATAAGCACAAGTGATGATTGAGACCAAATTTAAAAAGAGAATAATGCATCTATAAAAGGGAAAACAAGTTACATACAATGAGAAAGAGAAACAAAACCTATATGCATAAATAAAGCAGAGTACAGTCCACAACCCGGACAGTTACTCTGTAGTACAAGAAAATAAATACAATCATGAAGCTGGAGGTGAAGGAGGAGGTGGTGCCTCACGATCTCGGTCATAGTCCTCAGCATAGACCCTAGTCAACCAAGCCACCTGGGTCTGGGTCATCCGGAGACTAGCTGCAAGATCGGCTACTCTCCTATCAGTCGCCCGCTGGACCGATAACAACTCAACTACCCTCATACGCTGGGCGTCTAGCAAGTCCTCCATCCTCAGATCAGATCTGCGTTGAGCCTCCCTGATCTCCTACAGCATCTCCATCATGTCAGAAGGTGGGAGTGAAGGACCCGCCGCATGAGAAGGACCAGCCTCAGGTACAGGATCCACCGTAGAAGAAGTACCAACACCAGCCGCATTTGTGGGTGAAGGCGGTGGTATCGAGTCGACATCCATATACATACGGTCATCATCGTCGACAGGATCCACGCGAGCTCTAGCAGCAGCCTCGGCATCATCCATCTCGATACGAGTGTGAGGGCGCACCATCGCGTTCCTCTCCTCATCACTAACCTGGGCATCCCGCATACCCATCTTGCAGATTGCCTCCCAATCTAGAGGCAACGAGAAGGTCTTCTCCTGAATCTTCTCATCTACCAGGTCAACCCCCAGACGGGTCAGCATGACTATAATCATGCGTCCATAGGGTAGATTACCCCTATGACCGGACAATGTGGCACTAATCATAGTCCGCATGATGATGTATGGAAGGCAGATGGGCTGGCGAGTGCAGATACTATAAATCAGGAACTGGGTCAGCTGAGAAACCCTTTCATAGTGCCCACTTTGCGGAATCAGATTATGCTAGATAATCTTGCAGAAGACCCGTGGAGCTGGACGCAGATAACAAGCTCTCATCTGCCAACGATCAGGACGGAGCAACTGATTGTCGATCTCTGCCCTCATCTCCATCTCAACGAACTGTGGCTCTCCAGGCGCACAGTATACCATGGAGCCATCGTAAGGTATGCCCAACAGATCGGCTAGTTGCCGATAATCAAAAGAAATGTGCACCCCTTGACGTAACTGGTGATGCGCAACTCCTGACCATGCTCAATGTCATTGTAATTCCCCATCACCTGGAGATTATAATAGAACTGATACACTAAATCCGGGCATGTGCAGGCATCGTATGTAATGATAGGAAGCCACCCCATGTCACCAAAGGCTCCCTCTACGTTGAACACGGCTAACTCAGCCAAGTTCACCATACGACCACCCTCAACCTTCTTACGGGCATAGTCAGCATACCGTGCCTCGGCTTCATTGGAACGGAAGCGAAGGGGATCACGAACTCTTGGTACCTTGGTATGAGCCATGGTATCTGCAAAATAAGAAAGAAAAGGAAAACAAGGAGTTAATAGGATAAAAATCCGAAACTTGATTTAATAACGACGTAAGTTGACCATAAAGCCCCAATTCTCACCATACAAGTGGGCATGAGAACTTACGTAGGCTAAAATACATCCTACAACCCACATACAGTAGGAAATTTTAACTGACGATGTCCAATTTGAAGAAATTCAAGAAAAATAAAAAATGTCGACAAATTAGGGCAAAAAGAGAAAATTTCAAGTTTCTCGATAACCAACCGATGAAACTCAAAAATTTTTGAGGGCTTTCGTTCCTCGAGATACCAATAACAAAAGCCCCCAATAAAAATCGAATTTTTACGGTTCGAAAAAGTTTAATTTGGAAAATACAAGTTAAAGGTGCAAAAACCTAGAAATGGAAACCTAGAAACAGGCAAAAATGGGAAGACATACCTGTAGTGATGACGTGGACGTCGAAACCCGGAGTCAAACCGATAAAAAATGGTAGAGTAGCACTGTAGCAACTCAGAGAGGAGAGACGAGTCGAAACGGAGGAGGAATAGTGAGAAATGACCCAAAATTGGATCTTAAAAATCTGATTTTTGGTCCGAGGGTCGGACAATTCGACTAGCACAATCAACCCTCGAATCGACCATCCCATCGACCCTCGGCTCTCTGGAATCTGACAGAAAATCAAGGGTCGGAACTGAGGGTCAGACACCCATCGACCCTCGCATCGACCCTCAGCTCTTGGGAATAATAGGTTATTCCCAGGGTCGAATACCAAGGGTCGGACATACCATCGACCCTCACCATCGACCCTGCATAGAAAAGACAGTATTTTTTTTATAATGAGCTAGAATGGGAATTGATTATCGGTTAACGTGCCTACATGAATTATGAATGACTTCTCACCTATTTTGACAATTTTCAGGCACCACCAATCACCGAAAGGAATCATGTCTGGACGTAGAGTAACCCGACAGACCCGAAATGCAGTCCCACCACCACCACCCGTGGAGGAGACTAGTCAAGAAAATAACTATGCACCGGGTAATCCAGAACTGGCAAACCCTACAAATTTGCCACCTCCACCACCAGAGCTAACAACCGTGGAGATGAACTTGGCACAGCAGCTGCAGCAGATGCAACACGCGCAGGCTCAGATGCAGGTTGCCATGGGAATTATGTTTCAAGCCACTCAGGCTGCACCCATGCACACAGGACAAGCCAGTGCAGCACCGGTGGGTAACCACCCAGCTCATCAGACACCTCCACAACCTGCTGCATAGATTCCAGTGCAGGTTCCGAAGCAGCTCGGGGGTGATTACCGGTATCCACACCATATGTTTGGGGCAAACCCCCAAAACCAGTTGGACCACTCCCGACTAGTGGAGAGATTTTTGAAGATGAAACCCAAAGAATTCAACGGCAAACCGTCTGATCCGTTGTGGCCAGCCCACTGGATAGACGAGATGGAGAGAAATTTCCTCATGATGACTATCACAGAGGAAGAGAAAGTACTATGCGCCACCTTCATGCTCAAGGGCGACGCACATCATTGGTGGAAATCCACGAAGACATATCTACTGACCAAGCACGCCCTACTGACATGGGCTATATATAAAGAAGCCTTCTTTGAGAAATATTTTCCACGGAGCTTCAGAGATTCGATGGAGAAGGAGTTCCTGAGCCTATATCGGGGACGGATGATCGTGGACTCATATCAACAGCGCTACGAAGAGCTGTTTTTCTTTGCACCGGCTAGCATGCAAGAAGAAGATACCAAAACCCGTAGGTTCGTCACGGGACTGAGAGGAAGCATCAGGGAACATGTTCTGGGCTTAGAGAAGAAAATCTATAATGAAGCTGTCCAGATTGCTCGAGTGATTGAATCGAGCCAGAAGGAGAGTTACTTTACTCAGAACAGAGGCATCAAAAGGCCAGCCGGAAATTCTTACAACGGAGGCAATAACAAGACATATAAGCCTTTCCGTCCTCAGAATTTTACTGCTGCAACCAAGACTACGCCAGCAGCTCAACCTCAGCCAAAGCCAAATTCTGAAGTCCTGAAGTGTTTTAACTGCAACCAGCCGGGACATATGGAAAGGGAGTTCCCTAAGCCCAAGAAGCAATTCCATCAGGGACGTGTATATGCTGTTACGTCCGAGGATGCGGCCGCATCACCCGTTGTGGTCACAAGTATGACTGAAACTTTTAAAGTTATAATTACATTGAATGAGCATGTATACTAAGTAAAGATAAATCACAAGTATTATACCTATAAATGGCTTACTCGCCAGAGTACTCTTCGATTCCGGAGCTACTCATTCATTTATATCTGTGTCATTTGGAAAGAAGACGAAATTACCCATCAAAACATTAGACTACAAATTACTTGTACGATCACCGATGGGGTTAGAAGTGGAACTAGAGAAAGGTTATGGACCATGTCCAGTTCTCATTGGAGAGAAGACTTTAGATGCAACCTTGATACAACTTGAGATGGCAGACTTTGATGTCATCTTGGGAATGGACTGGTTAGCTCGGCATTCTACAAATCTATTATGTGCCGAAAAGAAGCTAACGTTCAAAGACAAAGAAGGAGCAGAATTAAGTTTTTCGGGAACCAAACTTCTCCGGAGACGCAAGCTCATACTTTCGGCACTAAAAGCTAAGAAGTGCTTCGAGAAGGGGACAATCGGGTATCCAGTATCCGTGGTCGACCTAACCAAGGACGCGCCACGAATGGAAGATATTGACGTTGTGCGGGACTATCCTGACGTATTTTCGGAGGAACTACCCGGATTACCACCCGACCGAGCCACAGAGTTTGTGATAGACCTTGTACCTGGAGCCGCACCCGTATCAAAAGCACCTTATAGAATGGATCCTACGGAACTGAAGGAACTGAAGGTGCAACTACAAGAACTACTGGACAAGGGTTATATTCAACCCAGTATATCTCCATGGGGGCCACCGGTGTTGTTCGTAAAGAAAAAGGATGGTAGCGTTCGATTATGCATCGACTGTCGGGAGTTGAATAAACTGACAATCAAGAATCGATATCCACTACCTCGGATCGATGACTTGTTCGATCAGTTACAAGGAGCAAGAGTATTTTCTAAGATCGATCATCGATCAGGCTATCATCAGCTGAAGATTAAAGAAGGTGATATTCCAAAGACAGCATTCAGGACCAGATATGGACATTATGAATTTTTGGTTATGTCTTTCGGATTAACTAATGCACCGGCAACGTTCATGGAACTTATGAACCAAGTTTTCCACGATATGTTGGATACGTCGGTTATAGTATTTATTGATGACATATTGGTATATTCCAAGGACAAGGAAACTCATATCAAGAACCTAAACGCAGCTCTACAGCGTTTAAGGAAAGAGAAGCTATATGCCAAATTTTCAAAGTGCGAGTTTTGGCTAAGTGAAGTCGCATTCCTAGGCCATGTAGTATCCGCTGAAGGAATCAAAGTGGATCCCAGCAAGATCGAGGCTATTGTAAAGTGGGAAGCACCAAAGAGCGTTTCGGAAATCAGAAGTTTTCTGGGTCTAGCTGGTTATTATCGGAGATTCGTAAAAGACTATTCTCGGATTGCCGTACCTCAAGCCAGTTTGACTAAGAAAGGTGAAAATTTTGTATGGACCGATAAATGTGAGAAGAGTTTCCAAACACTGAAGACTAGATTGATATCTGCACCAATTTTGACTATTCCTATTCCAGGATAGACATTTACTTTATACACTGATGCGTCGGGACTGGGACTAGGATGTGTGCTTATGCAAGGAGAGCAAGTAATTGCTTATGCTTCAAGACAGTTAAAGGTACATGAGAAAAATTATCCCACTCATGATCTAGAGCTAGCGGCAGTAGTACATGCTGTCAAGATATGGAGACATTACCTATACGGAGAGAAATTTCAGATTAAGTCGGACCATAAAAGTCTTACTTATTTATTTAATCAGAAGGAGTTGAATATGAGACAACGAAGATGGCTGGAACTATTGAAAGACTATGATTGTGATATCCAGTATCATCTGGGAAAAGCAAACGTAGTAGCGGATGCATTAAGCAAAAAAGCAATGATAAAATCTCAAGGAGAAGTTAGCACGACCGTAGCAATGTGTACCACCAGAATGGTATTCAATCACCGCAACGAGCAGTATGTGATAGATACAACGGATGAATCAGCCAACCAAGGGTTTATTCATCGGTTTTCGAATATGTTCGCGGCATTGAAGATTATACCGGATATAGTGGACGAAGTGAAGACAGCTATCAAAGCAGATCCTTATCTGAGAACGGTTCAAGAAGATATTGAGAAAGGTAGGACTAACCCTGAGTTCACCTTGGATGACGAGAAAGTACTGAAATACAAAGGAAGAATATGTGTACCTGAAACAGAAAGTATGGACATTAGACACCGACTGATGAAAGAAGCCCATACCACCATCTATTTGATACATCCTGGAAGTACAAAAATGTATCATGATCTGAAGAAACTATATTGGTGGAGGGGAATGAAAGCTAATGTAGCCAAGTTCGTGTCTCAATGCCTAAATTGTCAGAAAGTAAAGGCTGAACGACAAAGACCCACAGGACTGTTGCAGCCACTACCGGAACCAGCATGGAAATGGGACTGTATCACTATGGACTTCGTCACGGGACTACCATTGACTCCTCGAGTAGTTGACGTAGTTTGGGTGATTGTGGACCGTCTGACTAAAATAGCTCGCTTCATACCTATACGACCTCAGTATACACTGGAAAGGTTAGCGAAGCTGTATGTGGATAATAATGTTCGATTACATGGTGTTCCAGAAAGCATTGTGTCGGAAAAGATCCACGATTTACTTCTAAGTTTTGGGAAGGATTGCAAAAGGCTATGGGTACAACGTTGAAGTTCAGTACTGCATTCCACCCACAGACAGATGGACAGTCAGAGCGTACAATCTAGATTCTAGAAGATATGCTACGAGTATGTGTGATTGATTTTAAAGGATCATGGGACGATAAGTTACAATTGATCGAGTTCGCTTTTAACAATAGCTATCAGGCCACTATACAGATGTCACCTTATGAAGCACTGTATGGCAGGAAGTGTCGAACTCCCTTGTTTTGGAATGAAGTTGGAGAACATAGTATTGTTGGATCAAAATTTATGGAAGAAACTTGCCGAGTGGTCGACATCATCAAGGAAAGAGTGAGAACAGCTCAGAACCGTCAGAAGCAATATGCCGATACTCGACGAAGAGATCTAGAGTTCGCTATAGGTGATAAAGTATTCTTGAAGGTATCGCCTATGCGAGGATTGAAGAGGTTCGGACAGAAAGGGAAACTAAGTCCAAGATATGTCGGACCATATGAAATTCTAGCTAAGCGTGGAAAAGTAGCTTATCAGTTAGCACTACCACCATCTATGTCAAGTGTGCATGATGTATTTCACATTTCCTTATTGAAGAAGTATGTCAAGGATCCAACGCATGTTTTGACAGTAGATTTGTCGGAATTGACTGATGATTTGACATTTGAAGTAACACCAACAAAAATCACTAGTCGAAAGGTTCAACGTCTACGCAATAGAGATATCTACTATGTTAAGGTCACATGGAAAAGTAGAGACATGGAAGAAATTACATGGGAAGAAGAGAATGCTATGCGAAAGCAATACCCTCATTTATTTGATTCAGAAGGTACGTACAATTTTGAGGATGAAATTTTTATAAGTTGGGGGGAGTTGTAAGACCCATGTCAATCTAACCCGGTCTTACCACCTTGAACCAGGTTTACCCATTATGGTCGAGTCAAATGGACCAAGGGCGTGAAGGAGATCGAGATCCCAGGTATCAAATTGACCCAAAAACACTAATTTTGAGGGGAGGGTCGCATACCCAGCTAAGCAGGGTCGGACCTCCCAAAGCAGAAAGTCAGACCCTCAATTTTGAAGGGAGGGTCGTGTTACACCCCAATTCTGCACTATTCAGAATTATGTGATGAACCGCTAATAAACCAACGGTTCAACCAGGATCTCAAATAGGCTATCCCCGCGTTATCTAAACTTACACACATCTGTAATCATAATCAGAGTAAATACACAATAGCGGAAGTCTTATAATAACATGAACTGAGAAACTAAGATGATATTAATAATTTAATAGCAAATTATTCTGTTTTCAACTGAGACATAAATATTTAAATACCAAATACATGTTTTAATAAATCCAATAAAGAAACCTATAAAATATCTAATCAAATACACACGAGTTGCACTCGCAAGAGGAGTCGTGTGTATCCACTTCGGCTTCAGCTTCCATCGCTGCCACGTTCCCGTACGCAGATGCATTCATATAGTCTTCAACGGTATAACCTGCATCATCAACTAAAAATATTCGACGTCGAGGGGTGAGCACACATCACGGCTCAGTGAGTAGCCAAAACAATTCAACAATACATATGCATGCAAAAATCAATTTATATCTTTGGTCTAGTATATAAGTTTGTAGTATGCAATAAAAAGGTTTAGGTAGCCAAAAGTCGCGTTTATTGACCCCGCCACTATACACGAGTGTGTGACGTTACCCGAAGATCACGTTTATCGTCAACTCACATGCACCCAATCGTAAACATTATATAACAAAGGTTACGTTTATTGCTATATAGTGTCATACCAACACGTAAGCCCCTGTTAGCGAGGGCTGTAAACTGGGCTCGCAACTAACCAATCCTAATGCCAAACAGTGTATCCAAGGCCTCACCCCAGCATCCCTCAGAACATCCATAGAGATTGAGCTAAGGCCCCCCGATAGAGTCAGAGACTACAAGGACCGAGACCACCTCCCCTGATACTCTACGACATAATAGTTCTGCTAAAGTAATGGCGATATGACGATGCTAATGCACAAGACTTGAGTTAGAGATAGAGCTAAAGTGCTGAGACCCACCAAAGGTTAACGTTTATTGATGTTCTCATCACACCTCCCCTGATACTCGCTCGCATCAAGTACATCAACCACACACATACAAGCACATGCCTATTCCTATCATCATCATCATCATCATGTTATAAACAATAAAGTAAATATGCATGAACAAGTAATAGAAATATTGGATGGCATGCTGTATGCACATTACAAATATATTCGCATAGAATCAAGCATGGCATAGGACTCAAGAAATAGAAAACAATTTTTGTTATTAACCAATTTAGTTTGGAGTTCTGGTTCCTCACCTTAGCTTGCTATAAGATGTTTTTCCATGCTTTAGAATCACATTTTCAATGTTATTGTATTGCTAGAAGCCCTAACAAAGTCGATAGAATTTAATTAGAATTTATTCGGAATTTAAAAACTACTCTGTTAACTGAGGGTTGGAGGTAGAGTCGGAGTCAGGATCGACCCTGGGTGCGACCCTCCCTTAACTCTGAACTTCCCGAACACTGAGGGTCGATGGTCAGGAACACCTAGGGTTGGATGGTCATCGACCCTCGGTGCGACCCTCGGTGCACTTTGGTCCAATTCCCTCTTTTAATCCATTCTTCGTGTTTAGAATCCTATGGCTTGGTCCTACATTCCATTCTACATTCATTCCATGGTCTGAAACCATGTATAACCCACCTAGATAGCTTTCCCGCACTTTCCAATGGTTTTCCATGAAAACCTAACCATAGCTTGATGGTTTGGGTTTCTCCGTGATCACACTCTAACATTAACTAACCTAAGATCTGTAGAAACTCATGGAATTAGTATCCATACCTGAGAAGATTACTTTTTCTCTGAAATTCTTCTCCTTTTTGCTAAGTTCTCTTCCTTACCTTTCTTCTTCCTCTTTTCCTTCTCCTCTCTTTCTCTCAATTCAATTAGGGTTGTGAAAGGAGTGAAAGTGGCTTAGGGATGTCCTTAAATAGGTTAGGAACATCCTAAATAAGTCCCTCTGAGATTAGGAAAGAATCCCAATAAAAAAATATAGAAATTTCCTAATTTCTATATTCGGCAGAATCCGAGGGTCGATGGGAGGGTCGATGATCCCGTCGACCCTAGGGTCTTAAGCTGTCCGACCCTCCCTTCAAAACTGAGGGTCTGACTTTCTGTTTTGGGAGGTCTGACCCTGCTTAGCTGGGTATGCGACCCTTCCCCTATTTTAAGTGTTTTTGGGTCGATTTGATACCTGGGATCTCGATCTCCTTCACGCCCTTGGTCCATTTGACTCGACCATAATGGGTAAATCTGGTTCAAGGTGGTAAGACCGGGTTAGATTGACACGGGTCTTACAACTCCCCCCAACTTATAAAAATTTTGTCTTCGAAATTGTACGTACCTTCTGAATCAAATAAGTGAGGGTATTGCTTTCGCATAGCATTTTCTTCTTTTTCCATGTGACCTTAACATAGTAGATATCTCTGTTGCGTAGACGTTGAACCTTTCGACTAGTGATCTCTGATGGTGTTACTTCAAATGTCAAATCATCATTCAATTCCGGAAAATCTACTATCAAAACATGCGTTGGATCCTTGACATACTTCTTCAATAAGGAAATGTAAAATACGTCATGCACACTTGACATAGATGGTGGTAGTGCTAACTGATAAGCTACTTTTCCACGCTTAGCTAGAATTTCATATGGCCCGACATATCTTGGACTTAGTTTCCCTTTCTGTCCGAACCTCTTCAATCCTCGCATGGGCGATACCTTCAAAAATACTTTATCACCTACTGCGAACTCTAGATCTCTTCGTCGAGTATCTGCATATTGCTTCTGACGGTTCTGAGCTATTCTCACTCTTTCCTTGATAATGTCGACCACTCGACATGTCTCTTCCACAAATTCCGGTCCAACAATACTACGTTCTCTAACTTCATTCCAAAACAAGGGAGTTCGACACTTCCTGCCATACAGTGCTTCATAAGGTTACATCTGTATAGTAGCCTGATAGCTATTGTTATAAGCGAACTCGATCAGTGGTAATCTTTCATCGCATGATCCCTTGAAATCAATTACACATGCTCGTAGCATATCTTCTAGAATCTGAATTGTACATTCCGACTGTCCATCTGTCTGTGGGTGGAATGCAGTACTAAACTTTAGCGTTGTACCCATAGCCATAGCAAGCCTTCTCAAAATTTGGAAGTAAATCGTGGATCTCTATCCGACACAATGCTTTCTGGAACACCATGTAATCGAACAATATTATCCAGATACAACTTCGCTAACCTTTCCAGTGTATACTGAGGTCGTATAGGTATGAAGCGAGCTGTTTTAGTAAGACGGTCCACAATCACCCAAACTGCGTTAACTACTCGAGGAGTCAATGGTAGTCCCGTGGCGAAGTCCATAGTGATGCAGTCCCATTTCCATGCTGGTTCCGGTAATGGCTGTAACAGTCCTGTTGGTCTTTGTCTTTCGGCCTTTACTTTATGACAATTTAGGCATTGAGACACGAACTTGGCTACATCTGCTTTCATTCCCCTCCACCAATATAGTTTCTTCAGATCATGATACATTTTTGTACTTCCAGGATGTATCGAATAGATGGTGGTACGGGCTTCTTTCATCAGTTGGTGTCTAATGTCCATACTTTCTGTTTCAGGTACACATATTCTTCCTTTGTATTTCAGTACTTCCTCGTCATCCAAGGTGAACTCAGGGTTAGTCCTACCTTTCTCAATATCTTCTTGTACAGTTCTCAGATAAGGATCTGCTTTGATAGCTGTCTTCACTTCGTCCACTATATCCGGTAGAATCTTCAATGCCACGAATATATTCGAAAACCGATGAATAAACCCTTGGTTGGCTGATTCATCCGTTGTATCTATCACATACTGCTCGTTTCAGTGATTGAATACCATTCCGGTGGTACACATTGCTGCGGTCGTGCTAACTTCTCCTTGAGATTTTATCATTGCTTTTCTGCTTAATGCATCCACTACTACGTTCGCTTTTTCCGGATGATACTGGATATCACAATCATAGTCTTTCAATAGTTCCAGCCATCTTCGTTGTCTCATATTCAACTCCTTCTGATTAAATAAATAAGTAAGGCTTTTATGGTCCGACTTAATCTGAAATTTCTCTCCGTATAGGTAATGTCTCCATATCTTGATAGCATGTACTACTGTCGCTAGCTCCAGATCATGAGTGGGATAATTTTTCTCATGTACCTTTAACTGTCTTGAAGCATAAGTAATCACTTGCTCTCCTTGCATAAGCACACATCCTAGTCCCAATCCCGACGCATCAGTGTATAAAGTAAACGTCTGTCCTGGAATAGGAATAGTCAAAATTGAGGCGGATATCAATCTGGTCTTCAGTGTTTGGAAACTCTTCTCACATTTATCGGTCCATACAAACTTTTCACCTTTCTTAGTCAAACTGGTGAGAGGTACGGCAATCCGAGAATAGTCTTCTACGAATCTTCGATAATAACCAGCTAGACCGAGAAAACTTCTGATTTCTGAAATGCTCTTTGGTGCTTCCCACTTTACAATAGCCTCGATCTTGCTGGGGTCCACTTTGATTCCTTCAGCGGATACTACATCTCCTAGGAATGCGACTTCACTTAGCCAAAACTCGCACTTTAAAAATTTGGCATATAGCTTCTCTTTCCTTAAACGCTGAAGGGCTGCGTTTAGGTTCTTGATATGGGTTTCCTTGTCCTTGGAATATACCAATATGTCATCAATAAATACTATAACCGACGTATCCAACATATCGTGGAAAACTCGGTTCATAAGTTCCATGAACGTTGCCGGTGCATTAGTTAATCCGAAAGACATAACCAAAAATTCATAATGTCCGTATCTGGTCCTGAAAGCTGTCTTCGGAATATCACCTTCTTTAATCTTCAACTGATGATAGCCTGATCGAAGATCGATCTTAGAAAATACTCTTGCTCCTTGTAACTGATCGAACAAGTCATCGATCCGAGGTAGTAGATAACGATTCTTGATTGTCAGTTTATTCAACTCCCGATAGTCGATACATAATCGAACGCTACCATCCTTCTTCTTTACGAACAACACCGGTGCCCCCCATGGAGATATACTAGGTCGAATATAACCCTTGTCCAGTAGTTCTTGTAGTTGCACCTTCAGTTCCTTCAGTTCCGTAGGAGCCATTCTATAGGGTGCTTTTGATACGGGTGTGGCTCCAGGTATAAGGTTTATCACAAACTCCGTGGCTCGGTCGGGTGGTAATCCGGGTAGTTCCTCCAGAAATACGTCAGGATAGTCCCGCACGATAATAATATCTTCCATTCGTGGCGCGTCCTTGGTTAGGTCGACCACGGATACTAGATACCCGATTGCCCCCTTCTCTAGGCACTTCTTAGCCTTTAGTGCTGAAAGTATGAGCTTGCGCCTCCAGGGAAGTTTGGTTCCCGAGAAACTTAATTCTGCTCCTTCTTTGTCTTTGAACGTTAGCTTCTTTTCGGCGCATAATAGATTTGCAGAATGCCGAGCTAACCAGTCCATTCCCAAGATGACATCAAAGTCTGCCATCTCAAGTTGTATCAAGGTTGCATCTAAAGTCTTCTCTCCAATGAGAACTGGAGATGGTCCATAACCTTTCTCTAGTTCCACTTCTAACCCCATCGGTGATCGTACAAGTAATTTGTAGTCTAATGTTTTGATGGGTAATTTCGTCTTCTTTCCAAATGACACAGATATAAATGAATGAGTAGCTCCGGAATTAAAGAGTACTCTGGCGGGTATGCCATTTATAGGTACAATACCTGTGATTTTTCTTTACTTAGTCTACATGCTCATTCAATGTAATTATAACTTTAAAAGTTTCAGTCATACCTGTGACCACATCGGGTGATGCGGCCGCATCCTCGGACGTCACAGCATATACACGTCCCTGATGGAATTGCTTCTTGGGCTTAGGGCACTCCCTTGCCATATGTCCCGACTGATTGCAGTTAAAATACTTCAGGAATTTAGAATTTGGCTTTGGCTGTGGTTGAGCTGCTGGAGTTGTCTTGGTTGCAGCAGTAAAATTCTGAGGACGGAAAGGCTTATATGTCTTGTTATTGCCTCCGTTGTAAGAATTTCTGACTGGCCTTTTGAGGCCTTTGTTATGAGTAAAGTAACTCTCTTTCTGGCTTGATTCTATAACTCGAGCGATCTGGACAACTTCATTATAAATTCTCTTTTCTAAGCCCAGAACATGTTCCCTGATGCTTCCTCTCAGTCCCGTGATGAACCTACGGGTTTTGGTATCTTCTTCTTGCATGCTAGCTGGTGCAAAGAAAAACAGCTCTTCGTAGCGCTGTTGATATGAGTCCACAGTCATCTGTCCCTGATATAGGCTCAAGAACTCCTTCTCTATCGACTCTCTGAAGCTCCGTGGAAAATATTTCTCAAAGAAGGCTTCTTTATATATAGCCCATGTCAGTAGGGCGTGCTTGGTCAGTAAATATGCCTTCGTGGATTTCCACCAATGATGTGCGTCGCCCTTGAGCATGAAGGTGGCGCATAGTACTTTCTCTTCCTCTGTGATAGTCATCATGAGGAAATTTCTCTCCATCTCGTCTATCCAGTGTGCTGGCCACAATGGATCAGACGGTTTTCCGTTGAATTCTTTGGGTTTCATCTTCAAAAATCTCTCCACTAGTCGGGAGTGGTCCAACTGGTTTTGGGGGTTTGCCCCAAACATATTGTGTGGATACTGGTAATCACCCTGAGCTGCTTCTGGAACCTGCACTGGAATCTGTGCAGCCGGTTGCTGAGGTGTCTGATGAGCGGGGTGGTTACCCACCGGTGCTGCACCACCGGTGCTGCACTGGCTTGTCCTGTGTGCATAGGTGCAGCCTGAGTGGCTTGAAACATAATTCCCATGGCAACCTGCATCTGAGCCTGCGCGTGTTGCATCTGCTGTGCCAAATTCATCACCACGGTTGTTAGCTCTGGTGGTGGAGGTGGCAAATTTGTAGGGTTTGCCGGTTTTGGATTACCCGGTGCATAGTTATTTTCTTGACTAGTCTCCTCCACGGGTGGTGGTGGTGGGACTGCATTTTGGGTCTGGTTACTCTACGTCCAGACATGATTCCTTTTGGTGATTGGTGGTGCCTGGAAATTGTCAAAAGAGGTGAGAAGTCATTCATATTTCATGTAGGCACGCTAACCGATAATCAATTCCATTTCTAGCTCATTTTATAAAAAAAAATACTGTCTTTTCTATGCAGGGTCGATGGTGAGGGTCGATGGTATGTCCGACCATTGGTATTCGACCCTGGGAATAACCTGTTCTTCCGGAGAGCTGAGGGCCGATGCGAGGGTCGATGGGTGTCCGACCCTTAGTTCCGACCCTTGATTTTCTGTCAGATTCCCGAGAGCTGAGGGTCGATGGGAGGGTCGATTCGAGGGTCGATTGTGCAAGTCGAATTGTCCGACCCTCGAACCAAAATTCAGATTTTTAAGATCCGATTTTGGGTCATTTCTCACTATTCCTCCTCCGTTTCGACTCGTCTCTCCTCTCTGAGTTGCTACAGTGCTACTTTACCATTTTTGATCGGTTTGACTCCGGGTTTCGACGTCCACGTCATCACTACAGGTATGTCTTCCCATTTTTACCTGTTTTTAGGTTTCCATTTCTAGGTTTTTGCACCTTTAACTTGTATTTTCCAAATTAAACTTTTTCTAACCGTAAAAATTCGATTTTTATTGGGGGCTTTTGTTATTGGTGTCTCAAGGAACGAAAGCCCTCAAAAAGTTTTGAGTTTCATCGGTTGGTTATCGAGAAACTTGAAATTTTCTCTTTTTGCCCTAATTTGTCGACATTTTTTATTTTTCTTGAATTTCTTCAAATTGGACAACGTCAGTTAAAATTCCTACTGTATGTGGGTTGTAGGATGTATTTTAACCTACTTAAGTTCTCATGCCCACTTGTATGGTGAGAATTGGGGCTTTATTGTCAACTTACGTCGTTATTAAATCAAGTTTTGGATTTAATTTTTGAGTTTCATCGGTTGGTTATCGTGAAACTTGAAATTTTCTCTTTTTGCCCTAATTTGTCGACATTTTTGATTTTTCTTGAATTTCTTCAAATTGGACAACGTCAGTTAAAATTCCTACTGTATGTGGGTTGTAGGATGTATTTTAACCTACTTAAGTTCTCATGCCCACTTGTATGGTGAGAATTGGGGTTTTATTGTCAACTTACGTCGTTATTAAATCAAGTTTCGGATTTTTATCCTATTAACTCCTTGTTTTCCTTTTCTTTCTTATTTTGCAGATACCATGGCTCGTACCAAGGTACCTAGAGTTCGTGATCCCCTTCGCTTCCGTTCCAATGAAGCCGAGGCACGGTATGCTGACTATGCCCGTAAGAAGGTTGAGGGTGGTCGTATGGTGAACTTGGCTGAGTTAGCCGTGTTCAACGTAGAGGGAGCCTTTGGTGACATGGGGTGGCTTCCTGTCATCACCTACGATGCGTGCACATGTCTGGATTTGGTGCGCCAGTTCTATTGTAATCTCCAGGTGGTGGGGAATTACAATGACGTTGAGCATGGTCAGGAGTTGCGCATCACCGGCTACGTCAAAGGGGTAGACATCTCCTTCGACTATCGGCAGCTGGCCGACTTGTTGGGCATTCCTTATGATGGCCCCATGGTGTACTGTGCGCCTGGAGAGCCACAGTTTGTTGAGATGGAGATGAGGGCAGAGATCGATAATCTGTTGCTTCGTCCTTATTGTTGGCAGATGAGAGCTTGTTATCTGTGTCCAGCTCCACGGGTCTTTTGTACGATTATCCAGCATAATCTGATTCCGCAGAGTGGGCACTATGAGTGGGTTTCTCAACTGACCCAGTTCCTGATTTATAGCATCTGTACTCGCCAGCTCGTCTGTATTCCATACATCATCATGTGGACTATGATTAGTGCTACATTGTCCAGTCATAGGGGTAATCTACCCTATGGACGCATGATTACAGTCCTGCTGACCCGTCTGGGGGTTGACCTGGTAGATGAGAAGATTCAGGAGAAGACCTTCTCGTCGCCTCTAGATTGGGAGGCAATCTACAAAATGGGTATGCGGGATGCCCAGGTTAGTGAAAAGGAGAGGAACGCGATGGTGCGCCCTCACACTCGTATCGAGATGGCTGATGCAGAGGCTGCTGCTGCCGCTGCTAGAGCTCACGTGGATCTTGTCGACGATGATGACCGTATGTATAAGGATGTCGACTCGATACCACCGCCTTCACCTACACATGCGGCTGGTGTTGGCACTTCTTCTACGGCGGACCCTGTACCTGAGGCTGGTCCTTCGCATGCGGCTGGTCCTTCACTTCCACCTTCTGACATGATGGAGATGCTACATGAGATCAGGGAGGCTCAGCGCAAATCTGATCTGAGGATGGAGGAGTTGCTAGACGCACAGCGTATGAGGGTGGATGAGTTGTTATCGGTCCAGCGGGCGACTGATAGGAGGGTAGTCGATCTAGCAGCTAGTCTCCAGACGACCCAGACCCAGGTGGCTTGGTTGACTAGGGTCTACGCTGAGGACTATGACCGAGATCGTGAGGCCCCGCCTCCTCTTTCACCTTCAGGTTCATGATTGTATTTATTTTCTTGTACTACAGAGTAACTGTCCGGGTTGTGGACTGTACTCTGCTTTAGTTATGTATATACGTTTGGTTTCTCTCACTCATTGTATGTAACTTATTTTCCCTTTAATAGATGCATTATTCTCTTTTTAAATTTGGTCTCAATCATCACTTGTGCTTACAGTGTGTTTGTATTAAAGTTTTTAATTTATCCTATCTTAGTTCACTATTGTCTTGAATGTATGCTAGTTCAGCGGACAAGGCCTGAGATGCTCTGATACCAAGTTGTCACACCCCAATTCTGCACTATTCAGAATGATGTGATGAACCGCTAATAAACCAACGGTTCAACCAGGATCTAAAATGGGCTATCCCCGGGTTATCTAAACTTACACACATCGTAATCATAATCTGAGTAAATACATAATAGCGAAAGTCTTATAATAACATGAACTGAGAAACTAAGATGATATTAATAATTTAATAGCAAATTATTCTGTTTTCAACTGAGACATAAATATTTAAATACCAAATACATGTTTTAATAAATCCAATAAAGAAACCTATAAAATATCAAATCAAATACACACGAGTTGCACTCGCAAGAGGAGTCGTGTGTATCCACTTCAGCTTCAGCTTCCATCGCTGCAACGTTTCCGTACGTAGACGCATTCATATAGTCTTCAACGGTATAACCTGCATCATCAACTAAAAATATTCGACGTCGAGGGGTGAGCACACATCATGGCTCAGTGAGTAGCCAAAACAATGCAACAATACATATGCATGCAAAAATCAATTTATATCTTTGGCCTGCTATATAAGTTTGCAGTATGCAATAGAAAGGTTTAGGTAGCCAAAGGTTGCGTTTATTGACCCCGCCTCTATACACGAGTGTGTGACATTACCCGAAGTTCACGTTTATCGTCAACTCACATGCACCCAATCATGAACATTATATAACAAAGGTTACATTTATTGACGTCCTCATCACACCTCCCCTGATACTCGCTCGCATCAAGTACATCAACCACACACATACAAGCACATGCCTATTCCTATCATCATCATCATGTTATAAACAATAAAGTAAATATGCATGAACAAGTAATAAAAATATTGGATGGCATGCTGTATTCACATTACAAACATATTCGCATAGAATCAAGCATGGCATAGGACTCAAGAAATAGAAAACAGTTTTTGTTATTAACCAATTTAGTTTGGAGTTCTTGTTCCTCACCTTAGCTTGCTATAAGATGTTTTTCCAAGCTTTAGAATCAAATTTTCAGTGTTATTGTATTGCTAGAAGCCCTAACAAAGTCGATAGAATTTAATTAGAATTTATTCAGAATTTAAAAACTACTCTGTTAACTGAGGGTCGGAGGTAGGGTCGGAGTCAGGATCGACCCTGGGTGCGACCCTCCCTTAACTCTGAACTTCCCGAACACTGAGGGTCGATGGTCAGGAACACCTAGGGTCGGATGGTCATCGACCCTCGGTGCGACCCTCGGTGCACTTTGGTCCAATTCCCTCTTTTAATCCATTCTTCGTGTTTAGAATCCTATGGCTTGCTCCTACATTCCATTCTACATTCATTTCATGGTCTGAAACCATGTATAACCCACCTAGATAGCTTTCATGCACTTTCCTATGGTTTTTCATGAAAACCTAACCATAGCTTGATGGTTTGGGTTTCTCCGAAATCACACTCTCAACATTAACTAACCTAAGGTCTGTAGAAATTCATGGAATTAGTATCCATACCTGAGAAGATTATTTTTTCTCTGAAATTCTTCTCCTTTTTGCTAAGTTCTCTTCCTTGCCTTTCTTCTTCCTTTTTTCCTTCTCCTCTCTTTCTCTCAATTCAATTAGGGTTGTGAAAGGAGTTAAAGTGGCTTAGGGACGTCCTTTAAATAGGTTAGGAACATCCTAAATAAGTCCCTCTGAGATTAGGAAAGAATCCCAATAAAAAAATATAGAAATTTCCTAATTTCTATATTCGGCAGAATCCGAGGGTCGATGGGAGGGTTGATGATCCCGTCGACCCTAGGGTCTTAAGCTGTCTGACCCTCCCTTCAAAACTGAGGGTCTGACTTTCTGTTTTGGGAGGTCCGACCCTGCTTAGCTGGGTATGCGACCCTTCCCCTATTTTAAGTGTTTTTGGGTCGATTTGATACCTGAGATCTCGATCTCCTTCACGCCCTTGGTCCATTTGACTCGACCATAATGGGTAAACCTGGTTCAAGGTGGTAAGACCGGGTTAGATTGACACGGGTCTTACAGGTCGAACATCTTAAGCCCTAGGGTCGACGGGATCATCGACCCTCCCATCGACCCTCGGATTCTACCGAAATAGAAATTAGGAAATTTCCTAATTTTCGATTGGGATTCTTTCCTAATCTCAGAGGGACTTATTTTAGGATGTTCCTACTCTATTTAAAGGACGTCCCTAAGCCACTTTTCACTCCTTTCACAACCCTAATCGAATTGAGAGAAAGAGAGGAGAAGGAAGAGAGGAAGAAGAAAGGCAAGGAAGAGAACTTAGCAAAAAGGAGAAGAATTTCAGAGAAAAAGTAATCTTCTCAGGTATGGATACTAATTCCATGAGTTTCTACAGATCTTAGGTTAGTTAATGTTAGAGTGTGATCACGGAGAAACCCAAACCATCAAGCTATGGTTAGGTTTTCATGGAAAACCATTGGAAAGTGCGGGAAAGCTATCTAGGTGGGTTATACATGGTTTCAGACCATGGAATGAATGTAGAATGGAATGTAGGAGCAAGCCATAGGATTCCAAGCACGAAGAATGGATTAAAAGAGGGAACTAGACCAAAGTGCACCGAGGGTCGCACCGAGGGTCGATGACCATTCGACCCTAGGTGTTCCTGACCATCGACCCTCAGTGTTCGGGAAGTTCAGAGTTAAGGGAGGGTCGCACCCAGGGTCGATCCTGACTCCGACCCTACCTCCGACCCTTAGTTAACAACATGGTTTTTAAATCTGGAATTAATTCTAATTAAATTCTATCGACTTTGTTAGGTCTTCTAGCAATACAATAACAATATAAAGGTGATTCTAAAGCTTGGAAAAGTATCTATTAGCAAGCTAAGGTGAGGAACCAGAACTCCAAACTAAATTGGTTAATAACAAAAACTGTTTTCTATTTTTTGAGTTCTATGCCATGCTTGATTCTATGCGAATATGTTTGTAATGTGCATACAGCATGCCATCCAATATTTCTATTACTTGTTCATGCATATTTACTTTATTGTTTATAACATGATGATGATGATGATGATGATAGGAATAGGCATGTGCTTGTATGTGTGTGGTTGATGTACTTGATGCGAGCGAGTATCAGGGGAGGTGTGATGAGAACGTCAATAAACCTTAACCTTTGGCGGGTCTCAGCACTTTAGCTCTATCTCTAACTCAAGTCTTGTGCATTAGCATCGTCGTATCGCCATTACTTTAGCAGAACTATTATGTCGTAGAGTATCAGGGGAGGTAGTCTCGGTCCTTGTAGTCTCTGACTCTACCGGGGGGCCTTAGCTCTATCTCTATGGACATTCTGAGGGATGCTGGGTGAGGCCTTGGATACACTTTTTGACATTAGGATTGGTTAGTTGCGAGCCCAGTTTGCAGCCCTCGCTAACAGGGGCTTACGTGTTGGTATGGCACTATATAGCAATAAACGTAACCTTTGTTATATAATGTTCATGATTGGGTGCACGTGAGTTGACGATAAACGTGATCTTCGGGTAACGTCACACACTCGTGTATAGAGGCGGGGTCAATAAATGCGACCTTTGGCTACCTAAACCTTTCTATTGTATACTGCAAACTTTAAACCGGACCAAAGATATAAATTGATTTGCATGCATATGTATTGTTGCATTGTTTTGGCTACTCACTGAGCCGTGATGCGTGCTCACCCCTCGACGTCAAATATTTTTAGTTGATGATGCAGGTTATACCGTTGAAGACTATGTGAATGCGTCTGCGTACGGGAACGTGGCAGCGATGGAAGCTGAAGCTGAAGTGGATACACACGACTCCTCTTGCGAGTGCAACTCGTGTGTATTTGATTAGATATTTTATAGGTTTCTTTATTAGATTTATTAAGACATGTATTTGGTATTTAAATATTTATGTCTCAGTTGAAAATAGAATAATTTGCTATTAAATTAATGATATCATCTTAGTTTCTCAGTTCATGTTATTATAAGACTTCCGCTATTGTGTATTTACTCTGATTATGATTACGGATGTGTGTAAGTTTAGATAACACGGGGATAGCCTATTTGAGATCCTGGTTGAACCGTTGGTTTGCTAGCTGTTCATCACACCATTCTGAACAGTACAGAATTGGGGTGTGACACTACATATCTATATACGACGTGTACAACTGCTCCGTTGTAATTATGGATTGGCGGGAACACCGTGGGAAAAAAAATACATACGCGCATAGGAATTAGGTTATACATGACGCCATGTATAATTCTGTCGTATTTAAGTGGTTATATAAGACAGATAAATAATTCCGTCGTTAAAACATAACTCTAGATGACGAAATATAGATAACGTCGTAAATATGAATTATTTAAGACGGTTACATAAAACCCTCATTAATTTCCGTCACAAAAAACCATTTTTGTTTTAGTGATATTTCATTGTACGAGAACCAATTGTCTTATTGCTCTATAACTGAACTCATCCATCAGCAGGGCTCCAAAGGAGTTGCCACATGTATATGCCTTGTAATTGAACTCACTCATCATTAGTGTTTCAAAGTAGTTGCTCCATGTCTATGCACCATAGTTGAACTTGTCCACCATCATTGTTCCAATGTAGTATGCTAACCAACCTCATTATTTTGTATAGCTCTTTTTTTTTTCTCTTTTTTTTTCTTTTCTTTTACTTTCTTTCTTTTCTCTCTTTTTTTTTTTTTGAGCTCATCTTTAACTTTGAGGTTGATCTGTAGCATGTTTTATGTCTGTAGACTTCATGCACTTGTAGAAGACTTGATCACTTGGATTGATGTAAACTTGATAATGACTTGTGTGTAGACCCATTCTCGTAAAACTAAATGAACCACTTGTATGAGTCTGTAAATGTTATCTACTTTCAAGGAATATCTCAAATTTTTTTTTTATAAATCGACCAAATGGGATGACATTTTGATGTACCAACTTGTATCTTTGAGAATGCTTGCATGACTTCAACTTAATCATCTATAACTTTCACGTGTGTGTTGAGCTTTCATTTCTCTAAAGCCCGATGGAGTAGAAGTTCAGGTTGCGGCTCATCATCTCAATCGTCATCAGAATCAGAATTAGCAACGGACATGGAAGAAGAAGAAATATCAAACTGAGAAGGAATGGATTAGAAGTAGTAAAGCATTGTTATTGATGTCTCAAATAAGATGATTATTGTTCATTTTTTCAAAGCATTTGGACTGGACCATCTACAGACATATCGAGCTTAAGCCCAAACATAAATGACCTATCAGATACCAAAGGTAGCCAGTTTAGACAAGTAATTCACCGAGTTACCCCAATTGGATACGACATCATTGACGCCAACTTATGATTGGTTGTAGGACAAAATCTCCATTTAGACTTTCACTACTAAGGCTCATTATGCCTATCTATCGACATGTGTTTGACCCTTTCCATCTTGAGTTAAACCCGTCTTGAGTCTATTACCATTTTGATTTACGCCCCAGTTCGAGTCTGACATTCACTTGGTCTATGCCTCAGTCTGGTTTGATGTATCCTAATCTTATGCCCCAGTTTTGATGTCATGAAATTCTGACCTATACCCCAGTTGGTCCATCGCCTTTTTGGTTTGCCCCACTTTGAACCATTAACATTTTAACTATGCCCCAGTTTAGGGTGCACTGATATTTTTGTTGTGCCCCAATTGAGGGTACACTGACATTTTGGTTGTGCCCCAGTTTAGGGTGCACATGAAGTTCATTTTCAGGCTACCTTAATTTTGGGATACAATTGACCACATGGTCTTCCTTTTCATCCTGGTTTTTGGGAGGTGGGTGAGACATTCTTGAAGGTTTGAGAGCTATTCCTTTGAGTCATGGTCACCTTGGGTGATGAAAGTAATTTGGGAGTCAGAAACCAACTCCTTCAGTCAAAGTGGCTCAATCGCCAAGGGTGAATGAAATGCTTTCCAATCTTAGTTTTTTTTCATTTAAAATTGGCAAGTATGCTAACATGGGAAAGAAACATGTAATCTCTCAGAATCTATGATTCAGCTTTCTAACCTCTTGGATTCCTCAACTCCGATCTTGGAATTTTAATTCCATTCTGAAATATTTGGGCTCTCAATATACTGTCTTCCAACCATTCCAACATTTTGAAGTACAAAAGTCCTCTTTGTGAACATGAACCGGTGATGATGAGACCTTCCTATGAGTGGATGTAATAAGAGTGGATGCATTGTTTACTCACTCAGGTGTTCTCTTAAGTCTAGACAATCCTATCCTCTCTAGTTCAACCTTTTTTTTTTTTTTTTTTTTTTTGGTTTTTTCTTCTTTCTTTCTTTCTATAAACAATGAACAAAGGTTAAGACTCAGAAGTGAGTGGACATGAGAAGAATACACATACACATACAAGCTGACTCGACCAAACAAAGTTAGCTCCTTTATGAAAACCGACCATTAGACATCATCTGTAACAATTTATTTGTATTTGAATAACCCCATGATTGGTCTTGGGGTCTCAAGATTCTGAATGGATCATTGTACACCAAGGTTCGACCATGTGGTTCATAAAATTCCAAGAAATTGAAATGGATATGCTTATTTATAGTTTTCATGAAGAATGACAAAAGTGGTTCATGATTGAACAAATCGGTAAATTTCTACTTGATCATAGTATCTATGCCGTGACGAAGATTTTCTGATCGTTTTTTTGAGTTTGACGTAGCAATATTGAACAAATCAACACAATGAGCTTTGTACGATGGAGGGCGTGTACAGACCGCCCACACTAATGTGTATGCGGGTATACGTAACCCTCACGCTCCTAATGAGTGAGAGACAAGAATACTCAAGTGTGGATCCAAACATGTTGACAAGTCAAGGACAAAAACGGGCATAACTTCGACGTCTCGGATGTAAATATTATGATCGAGTAGATTTTACCATGTTGGTTCAAAGATGGACTAGAAATAACATACATGTGGCTCAAACTGTGTAAGACCCGTATCGAACTAACCCGGTCTTACCACGTTGAACCAGGTCTACCCATCATGGTCGAGCCAAATGTATCAAGTGCGTGAGGGAGATCACGATCCCAAGTATTAAACTGACCCAAAAACACTAAAATAAAGGGGAGGGTCGCATACCCAGCAAGGTAGGGTCGGACCCCCCCAGTATAAAAGTCAAACCCTAAGTTTTTAACCGGGGGTCGGACATTTTAGAACCAGGGGTCGACGGGATCTCCGACCCCCTCATCGACCCCCAGTCTGTCGACAAAAATTGTGAATTAGGAACTTTCCAAATTTCAATGGGATTCTTTTCTAATCTCAATGGGACTTATTTTGGGAGTTTCTACTCTATAAATAGGACGTCCCTAAGCCTCTTTCACTCCTTTTAGAGCCCTAATTGGATTGAGAGAAAGAGAAGAGAAGGAGAAGAGAAAGAGAAGAGAAGGAAAGTGGAAAAGAAGATCAAAGAGAAGGCTTCAGAGACACAAGCCTAATTCTCAGGTATTGATACTATCTCCATGTAATTCTACAGACCTTAGAATAAATAGTAAAGAGGGAATGATCTAGGAGAAACCCAAATCATCCATCCATGGTTAGGTTTTTATGGAAAACCATGGGGAAATCATAGAAACCATTTAAGGGAATAAACTATGGTTCTAAGCCATAGGATATGTATGTAATGGATTGTAGAAGCAAGCCATAGGACCCCAAACACGAAGGAATGGACTGTAGGATGAAAATTTGACTAAACCCACAGGGGGTCGTATGGGGGGTCGATGGTCAATCGACCCTACCAGACCCTGACAATCGACCACCAGTGTTCGGGAAGTCCAGAATCTGGGTGGTAGCACCCAGGGTCGATGGAACCTCCGACCTGGCATTGACCCCCAGTTAACAACATGCTTTTTAAAGTCAGAATTAATTCTAATTAAATTCTATCGACTTGATTAGGTCTTCTAGTGATATAATATCGATATATAGTTGATTCTTAAAGCTTGAAAGAGGATCTACGATCAAGTAAAGGTGAGGGAACAAGACCTAAATTAATTGGTTAATAATAAACTATTTTATCCTTGAGTCCAATGCCATGATTGATTTTATGCTTGTATGCTTGTTATGTGCATTCAACATGTCATCCAATATTTCTATTATTACTGTTCATGCATATTTAAATTATTGTTTATAACATGATGATGATGATGATGATACGAATAGGTATGTGGATGTATGTGTGTGGTTGGTGTGCTTGATGCGAGCGAGTATCAGGGGGAGGTGTCATAGGCGGGGCCTCAGCACTCTAGCTCTATCTCTAACTCAAGTCTTGTCCACTGACATCATCGTATAGCCATTACCTTAGCAGAACTATTATGTTGTAGGGTATGAGGGGAGGTGGTCTCGGACCGTGTAGTCTCTGACTCTACCGGGGGGCCTGAGCCCTATCTCTATGGACGTATTGAGAGATGCTGGGGGTGAGGCCTTGGATACACTAATTGGCATTAGGATTGGTTAGTTGCGAGCCCAGTTTGCGAGCCCTCGCCAGCAGGGGCTTACGTGTTGGTATGGGCAACGAGTACAGTAATAAACGTGACCTTTTACATGTACATTGTCCATGGTGGGTGCATGTGGGATGACAATAAACGTTACCTTTGGGTGGCTTCACACACTCGTGTATAGAGGTGCGGCGTCAATAAACGTGATCTTTGGCCACCAATCCTTTTTATAGCACATTGCAAACATATTTACCAGACCAAAGATATGAATTGAATGCATGCATATGTTTGTTGTATTGTTTTGTTTGCTCACTGAGCCATGATGTGTGCTCACCCTCTCGACATCGAATATTTTTAGTTGATGATGCAAGTACTACGGTTGCAGATTATATGAATGCTCCGGTGTATGCACGTGTTGTTGCAATGGAAGCCGAAGACTTTGAGGATACGCATGACCCCTCATGCGAGTGTAACTCATGTGTATTCTATTAGAATTTTATTTGAATTTACAAAGGGATGTAATTGATATTTTATTTATTTATGTCTCAGTTGATACAACAATAACTTGATATTTTAATTATGATTATTACAGTTAGATTCCTCAGTTCATTTACTATAAGACTTCCGCTATTGTGTATTTATTCTGATTATGGTTGTGGGTGTGCATGGTTTTATTTTTAGTGGATATAGCCTATTAGAGATCCTGGTTGAACCGTTGGTTTATTAGCGGTTCATCACACCGTTCTGAATGGTGCAGAATTGGGGTGTGACAAACTGGGTTAGGACAGAAAATGCCACCTTGACGAGGACGGGGTAACCTACTACCGAATGCACGATGAATAATGGGCCCCCAATCCCTTTATATACTATGATGCAAGGACCAAGCGACGTGGAGTAGCATAACGCATTCCCGGGCAGACCCAAGAAATGCTCGTCAAGGACTGCTCGCCGATCGTGATCTCATAAAGTACGGGCCAAGATTGTGTGTTTTACCTAGCGGGCTGCCCCATATGCATGGGACCCGGTTCGACTACTCGCACAAAAGTGTGACTGTACAAACAATAAATATAGTATCCTAGATCTAGCATCAAATGTCAAGCAAATCAATATAAGAAAAGTATTCTAGGAGTCTAAATATTATTCCCCAGTGGAGTCGCCACTGTGAGGACAATGAGAAACGATGATCCTCCTCGGGATAAATGTATATCCGTATCGATGAAGATCAATTGTTCTGTTGGAGTCGCCACCTAGATTAAGGTCTAGGACCAAAAAAAAAATGTAGCCTCACCGTAAGGTAAGACTTCTATTGACTCATAACCAAATGTATCAATTCTTTGGTCTGCAAGAGATCGGGTAAGTATTCAGGGTATGGTTATGGGAAGGTGTTAGGCACCCAAACTGCCCGATCAATATCGACCTCTTAAACTTTCCTTAAATTCTAATTTTTAACTGTGCTTGGTCAACTGGATGACTAGGGTTCAATGGGGGATGTCCTAAACCAAGTTGCTAAGTTATTCTAACCTAGGGTTCAGCCAATCATGTCCTGAAACAAATAAACAAGCAAATGTAATGTACAGTACTATACAGTGAACCGAACCAAAGATGGTTCGGTCTTGGACTGAATCTGAGACGTGTAAGACATCTCAAACTGCCTACGTATTCCAATCTTGGAAATCAAGTCTAAAAACGTAGTTCGAAAAGGGTTTTGTGATTGGAAGTGATTTATGCATGTGCTTCAATTAGATTCTTTGTTCAAGTTGAAGTTTATGCTGAAATAGATGGTTGACGGGTGGCTTTGTACCGTATTTGAGATTCCCAAATTGCCTATGTATTCTAGGGTGTGCCCAAGAAATCAGGTACGACGTAGTTCAAAATGATTGTGAGAGTCGGATTTAGAATGTGTACCGAATTCCTTCCATTTTTGTCAATCGGATCTAGGGGTGAGACCTAAATTCCTATCATTTTTATTTGGGATGTATACCAAATTCTTTCGATTTTTGTCAATAGGATCTAGGGATGAGACCTAAATTCCTACCATTTTTATTTGGGATGTGTACCAAATTCTTTCTATTTTTGTCAATAGGATCTAGGGATGAGACCTAAATTCCTACCATTTTTATTTGGGATGTGTACCAAATTCCTTCTATTTTTGTCAATAGGATCTAGGGATGAGACCAAAATTCCTATCATTTTTGTTGTTTTTATTTTTAGGTTTTTAGGGTTTCCTATCCCTTTTCATTGTGATTTTCATTTTTTAGGGTTTCATACCCTAATTATTCTCTTTATTATAGGGTTTATCTTGCCCTAATTATTCTTTTAATTTTTACGGTTTCACTTTCCCTAATTATTGTTTTCTTTCTATTTTTAAGGTTTCCTACCCTAATGACTGTATTCTTTCCATTTTTAGGGTTTTCTACCCTAATTGCTATTTTCTTTCCATTTTTAGGGTTTCCTACCCTAATTATTGTGCTCTTTCTATTTTTTAGGATTTTCTACCCTAATTGCTGTATTTTTTCCATTTTCAGGGTTTCCTACCCTAATTATTGTGCTCTTTCCATTATTTAGGATTTTCTACCCTAATTATTGATCTTTCTAAAAAAAATTAAATATGATTGGTGAAAGCATTCCAAATATAGCAGTGATAGCATTCCAAATATAACAATGTGCATCCAAATATGATCGATGGTTCAGATTAACTTGAAAAATATTCTTGAATTTAATCTAACCATTCAAATTCAATTAACTCATTCAGAAAGGTAATCCAATGGCTAAAATCACTCTAAACACATATGATCAATATCCAATGGCTAAAATCACTCAACAACACAATCTAACCATTCAAATTTATTAAAAATCAATTTTTGATGAAAATCCAATGGTTTGGATCACTCAAAATCATAATCTAATCATTCAAAAATCAAATTTGACATCCCATGGTCCATATTCAAATTACCTTAAATTTCAAGCCAATGGAATCAATTTAATACATGAAATTCAAGCATTCCGATCAAAACTTTCTCATATGAAATTACTCACAAGTTCAGATCAATTTTATCACGTCAAATTCAAACACATGGTTCAATTTTATCTCATGAAACCCAAGCATTCTGATAAGTTTTTAACATAAAAACTAAAACACATTCGGATCAGATTTCTCATTAAATTGAAGCATGTGGGATCAGAGGATTGATGGGGAGATCAAAGGATTGTAATTGGATCAATGATGCAAGGACAGATCAAGAATTGGGTTCGGTTAATGAGGACTCTGCCAGTTGTTAGCGGTTTGGTTGCTACAAGGAATAAACTGGGGATAGGGATAGTGGAGACATGTAAGGGAGATGAAGGCATGTTCAAGTGGCTCTTGGGTAATTTATGGCGGCATGACTGGGTGTACAGGTGGCAGTCGGTGGAATGGTTTGAATATAGATTGTTAAGTGCAAGGCTAGGTGTCCATCACGGGTGCTAGAGATTTGTGGCAAGGAGGATAGAAGGTCAAGGAAGAGGATCTTGCAGAAGTTGGGTTTTATCGAGGTGGAAGTGATAGGCTAGCCATAGTGGGCTTTGGTGGGGTGCTAATCAAATGAAAGATTAGTGGCGTTGTAGGACCGAAGTAGATGGTTAGATAGTGGTCTTGACAGGTGGGGAGATGCTTGGAGGCAAACGATGGGGCATGGAGTTATATGTAAGGTTGCTTAGGATTCAATCATGGCAAAATAAAAAAAATAAAAAATAGAATACAAACATATACCGGGGTATAGGCTTACTTCTCTTTTCTTCTTCTTCGGCTTCTTCTCCTTTTCACCAGCTTCTTCCTCTTCTATCCGTCCTCCTCTTTCTGATTTCTCTCTCTCTATTCTCTCAAAACCGAAAAAGAAAAACCTCCTCTCTCATTTTTTTTCTCTTTTTTCTTTTTCAGCCCCTCCTTTCCCCAAAACCTACTGCCCCTCTTTTTATCTTTTTATATTCTTCTCCCTAGACCACCGACCCCGACCATTATTTCTTTCCAAAAACCCACCTCGATCTTCCCTCCTTTTTTTCCTTATAACCGATCCCATCTTAGGTTTTTTTCTGCCACCTAGCGGCTTCTTAGGAAACAAATCCCGCCTCCTTCTTCTTTCCTCTCCTTTTCTCTTCTATCTCTTCTTTCCTTCTTCAACAATCTCACCAACTCCCTTTTTTATTCGGATCATAATTGCTTTTTTATATATAAAACATATATATAAATATATAATATATTAATATATTATATATATAATATAATATACATATAAGACATATGTATATATTATATAATATATTATAATATATTATACATTATATAATAATATATAAAAGAAATACATGCATATGCGCCGACATGAATTGGTCCGAATTGACAAGGATTGACTGGATTGGACCAAGACTAGCTTGGGTTGAGCTGAGTTGACTGGATTGACTAGGTTGGGCTAAGACTGACTTGGGTTGAGCTGAGTTGACTGGATTGACTGGAATTAACTAGGTTTTCTCTCTCTATCATTTAATGGGTCATTTCCGCTGTCATTCTGCATGAAATTTTTTGATAGCCTTTATTCCAAATTTTCTACGTTCACTTTGTAGAACACTAAAAATGAAGAATATTGGAGCTTGAATCACCTCATTTGGAAATAAAATGGCCAACTTATAAATTTCTGAAGTTTAAGCAGGCCAATTATCGATAATTTAGCTGACCCTTCTACATGGGATCCTTCGGGGATTTCTAGCAGAAATTTTTTATGTCCACTTTGTAGAGTACTAAAAATGGAACATAATGAAACCGAAATCACCTGATTTGGATATGGTGTGACAAAAATATGAATTTTCAAAGATTAAATGACTATTTCCACGTGTAATTTTTCATGGGACCCTCCGGAGACTTCTATCAGAGATTTTCCACATCCACTTTGTAGGGCATCACAAATGAAGAATATGGCTTTGGAATCATCTGAATCCGACATAGAACGGAAAAGATTTGAAGCTTTGAAGTTCTAACGATAATTTTGCATGAAAGTTTGCATGGGGCCCACTGGTGACTTCTACCTGGGATTTTTCTCGTCCACTTGAAGAGGACTGAAAATAAGGAATATTGGCCTTTGCATCATCTGATTCCGATATCAGATGACCAAGATATGATGTCTTGAAGTTTGAATGATAATGCATGCATCGTACGATAATTACGTAAATACCCTTGCACTTTCGAACTGCGATATCTTCTTTGTTTGAAGTCAGAATTTGATGATTCCAGTCTCATTTTGAAGGCAATTCTATGACCTAGGCATCCATGCAAAAGTTATAACCTGTGACCTTGCTGTAGCTCCCATTGAAAACATCCTCAAATTCACAGTAAAAAAATCCAAACATTCAATAAACTTTCTTCCTTTTGTTGTCCACACACCACCAGGACTTTGTTTAGCTGGGATGGCAAAAATGGGGTGCTTACAAGAGAGAGAGAAAAAAAGAAGGAGAAAGAGATAGAGAGAACGACTAGTATAGAGAGAGAGAGGGAAGTTAAAAGAGAGAGAGGGAGAGAAAAAGAGAGTAGTAGAGAGAGAGAGAGAGAAGTAGAGAAGGAGCAAGAAAAGTAGAAATAGAGAGAGAGGGAGAGGGCGAGGGGGAACTAGAGAGAGAAAAAATGAGTAGAGAGAGGTGAGAGAGAAAGATAGAGAGAGAGAGAGAAGAAAGAGAGAGAGAGATAGAGAGGGAGGGAGGTGTAGAAAGAGGGAGAAGCAGAGAGGGAGAGGGGGAGAGAGAGAAGTAAAAAGAGAGGGAGAGAGAGATATAATGAGAAAGACAGAGAGAGTGAGAGAGAAAGACAGAGAGTGAAGTAGAAAGAGAAAGCAAGAGAGGGAGAGAGTGAAGTAGAACGAGAGAGCGAGACAGGGAGAGAGGAAGAAGTAGAGAGTGAAAGAAAGAGAGAAAAGAGAGAGAGAGAGAGAAGAGAGAGAGAGGCAGAAAGAGAGAGATAACTTGAAAGAGAGAGAGAGAAAATAATTAGAAAGGGAGAGAGAGAGTGGGATAGAGAGAGAAAAAGAGAAGTAGAAAGAGAGAGAGAGAAAGAGAAAGAGAGATGAAGAGAGGGAGAGAAAGAGAGAGAGAAGAGAGAGAGGGAGATAGGTGGTAAGAGAGAGAGAGAGGTAGAAAGAGAGAGAAGTAGAGGGAGAGAGAGAGAAAAGTAGAAAGAGAGAGAAAGAAAAATAGAGAGAGAGAGAGAGAGAAGTAGAAAGAGAGAGAGAGACAAAGAAAAAGAAAGTGAGAGAGAGAGTGAATTTGAGAGAGTGAAGGGAGAGAGAGACAAAGATGAAGAGAAAGTGAGAGAGAGAGAAGTGGAGAGAGAGGTCGATGTAGAAAGAGAGAAAGAATGAGAGAGAGAGAGATTGAGAAATGTAGAGAGAGAGTGAGAGAAGTAGAAATAGAGAGAGGGAGAGAGTGAGGGAGAAGTAGAAAGAGATCGAAGAAGAAAGAGAGAGAGCGAGAGAGAGAGAGGGAGAAGTAGAGAGGGAGAATGAGAATTAGAAATAGAGAGAGAGGGGGAAAGCGAGGGAGAAGTAGAGAGAGAATGAGAAGAGAGAGGAGAGAGAGAAAGAAAGACAGAGAGAGAGAAGAAAGAGAGAGAGAGTATGGGAGGAGTAGAAAGGGAGTGAGAAAGTCAAGAGGGAGAGAGAGACAGAGAAGTAAAAAATAGAAGGAGAGAGATATAATGAGAGAGAGAGAGAGAGAGAGAGTAAGAGAGAAAGACATAGAAAGAGAGAGTAAAGTAGAAAGAGAAACTGAGAAGTAGAAAGAGAAAGTGAGAGATCGAGAGAGTGAAGTAGAAAGAGAAAGTGAGAGAGAGGGAGTGAGGAAGAAGAGAGAGAAAGAAAGAGAGAGAGAGATAGAAAGAGAAAGAGAGAGAGAGTAGTAGAAAGAGAGAGAGAAGTAGAGAGAGAAAAAAGTGAGAGAGAGATGTAGAAAAAGGGAGAGAAGTTGATGGAGAGGGAGAGAGTGAGATGTGGAGAGAGAGCTTGAAAAAGAAAGAGAGAGGAGTAGAGTGAGAGGGGGGAAGAGGTGAGAGAGAGTGAGAAAAAGCGAAGTAGAATAGGAGAGAGAGAGAGAAAGAGAGAGAGAGAGAGAGGGTGAGAAAGTCGTAGTGAGAAAAAGTGAAGTAGAAATAGAGAGAGAGAAAGAAGTAGAGAGTAAAGGAAAAAGAGAGAAGGGAGAGAGAGAAAGAGAAGTAGAGAGAGATTGAGAGAGAAAGAGAGAGGGAGGGGGAGTAAAAAGTAGAATGAATGAGAAAGAGAGAGAGTGAGGGAACTAGAAAAAGAGAGAGAGATAAGTAGAGAGAGGGAGAGAGATAAGTAAAAAGAGATAGAGAGGGAGAGAGAGAAGTAGAAAGAGAGAGAGAGTGGGAGGCAGAGAGAGAAAAAAATAGAAAGAGAAAGGGAGGGAGAGAGAAGTGGAAAGAGGGAGAGAGCGAGAGAGCGAGAGAGAGAGAGAGAAGAGAGAGTGAGAGAGAAAGAAAGAAGTAGAAAGAGAGAGATAGAGAAAGAGTGGTGGAGAGAGAGAGAGGGAAGCAGAAAGAGAGAGAGGGAGAGAAAGAGAGAGTAGTAAAGAGAGAAAATTAGAAAGAGAGAGTAGAGAGAGAAAAGTAGAAAGAGAGAGAGATAGAGAGAAGTAGAAAGAGAGAAGGAGAGAGAGAGAGAGAGGGAAAGAAGTAGAGAGTGAATGAAAGAGAGAGAAGAGAGAGAGAAAGAGAAGTAGAGAGAGCGAGAGATTGAGAGAGAGAGAGGGAGAAGTAGAAAGAGAAAGAGAGAAGTAGAGAGGAAGAGAGAAAAGTGAAAAGAGAGGGAGAGAGAGAGAGTGAGATGGAAAGACATAGAAGGAGAGAGTGAAGTAGAAAGAGAGAGCGAGAGAGAATGAGAGGGAGAGAGGAAGAGAGAGAGAGAGACAAGAGAGAGAGAGAGGTTGAAAGAGAAAGAGAGAGAGAGAGTGCTGTAGAAAGAGAGAGATAGAGAAGTAGAGAGAGAAAAGGAGAGAGAGATGTTGTAAGAGAGAGAGATGTAGAAAGTGAGAGAGGAAAGTAGAGAGAGAGGGAGAGATAGAAGTGGAGAGAGTGGTTGAAAGAAAGAGAGAGAGAGAGGAGTAGATAGAGAGGGGGAAAGAGTGAGAGAGGGAGAGAAAAAGGGAAGTAGAAAGAGAGAGAGAGAGAGAGAGAGAGAGAGTGAGGGTAAGAAAGACGTAGTGAGAGAAAGTGAAGTAGAAATAGAGAGAGAGAAAGAAGCAGAGAGGAGGAGAGGGAAAAATAGAGAGAGAAGTTGAAATAGAGAGGGGGAGAATAGAGAGAGGGAGAGAATGAGAAGTGAGAGGTAAGAGGAGAAAGGGGGAGAGTGGGAAAGAGATGAAGAAAAGGAGAGAGTGAAGTAGAGACAGAGCTAGGGAGAGAGAGAAGAAAAAGAGAGAGAGTGATAGTGAGAGTTAAGAATAAAGAGAGAGAGAGTGCGAGAGAAAGACATAGAAGGAGAGAGATAAGAGGTAGAAAGATAAAGAGAGAGAGAGAGAGAGAGAGAGAGAGAGAGAGAGAGAGAGAGAGAGAAAGAGAGAGAGAGAGAGAAAGAGAGAGAGAGGGTGAGAAAGACATAGTGAGAGAAAGTGAAGTAGAAAAAGGGAGAGAGAAAGAGAGAGAGAGAAGAGAGAGAGAAAGAAGCAGAGAGTGAAAGAAAGAGAGAGGAGAGAGAGAAAATGAGAAGTAGAGAGAGATTGAGAGAGAAAGAGTAAGGGCGAGGGAAAAAAGTGGAAAGAATGAGAAAGAGAGAGAGAGAGTGAGGGAAGTAGAAAGAGAGAGAGATAGTTAGAGAAAGGGGGAGAGAGAAGTAAAAGGGAGAAAGAGGGAGAGAGAGAGAAGTAGAAAAAGAGAGGGAGGGGGAGAGACAAGTGGAGAGAGAAAAAGAGAGGGAGAGAGAGAGAGAGAAGAAAGGGAGAGAAAAAAAGAAGTAGAAAGAGAGAGAGAGAGAAAGAGAGGAAGAAAGAGAGAGAGAGGGAAGTAGAAAGAGAGATAGAGGGACAGAAAGAGAGAGTAGAGAGAGAGAGAAAATTAGAAAGAGAGAGTGAAAGGAAAGAGAGAGTGAGAGAGAGAAAAAGAAAGTGGAAAGAGAGAGAGAGAGAAAAGTAGAGAGTAAGAAAAAGTAAAGAGTGAACCAAGGAGAGAGAAGAGAGAGAGAAAGAGTCGAGGGAGGGAGATTGAGATAGAAAGAGAAAGGGAGAGAGAGTGAAAAGTAAAAGGAAAGAGAGAGAGAGAGAGAGAGAGAGAGAGAGAGAGAGAGAGAAGTAGGAAGAGAGAGAGAGAAGTAGAGAGAGAGGGAGAGAGAGAAGTTGAAAGGGAGAGAGAGAGAGAGAGAGACAGAGGGAGAAGAGTATATAGTGAGAGAGAGAGAGTGAGAGAGAAAGACTTAGAAAGAGAAAGAAAAGAAGAAAGAGAGAGTGATGGAGAAAGAGAAGTAGAGAGAGTGAGAAAGTGAGACAGAGAGGGGAAAGAGAGAGAGAGAAAGAGAGAGTGGTTGAAAGTGGGAGAGAAGTAGAATGAGAGTGAGCGGGAGAGACAGAGAAAGAGAGAGAGAGAAGAAAGAAGTAGAATGATGGAGAGAGAAAAAGAGAGCGGGAGGGAGAGGGAGAGAGGGAGAGAGAGAAAGAAAGAGGTAAAGTAGGAGAGTAGAAGAGAGAGGGAGAGAGAAAGGGAGAGAGAAGAGAAGAAGAGAGGGGGGAGAAGACTAGAGAAAGGGGGTGAAGTAAAAGGGAGAAGAGAGAGAGAAAAGTAAAAGAGAGTGAGAAAGAGAGAAGGGAGAGAGAAAGAGAGAGAGATAGAGAAGAGAGAGGGGGAGAAGAGAAGTAGAGAGAGAGAAGGTGAAGTAAAAAGAGAGAGAGAGAAGTGAAGAGAGTGATAAAGTAGGAAGAGAGAGAGTGGGAGAGAAAGGAGAGAGGTAAAAAGCAAGGGAGAAGCAGAGAGAGGTTGAGAGAGAGGTAAAAAGCAAGGGAGAAGCAGAGAGAGATCGAAGTAGAAAGAGAGAGAATGAAAGAGAGAGAGAGAGACTGAGAGAGGGAGAAAGAGAAGTAGAGAGAGAGAGAGACAAACAGAAGTAGAAAGAGAGAGAGAGAAGTGAAGAGAGTGATCGAAGTAGGAAGAGAGAGAGAGTGGGAGAGAGAGAGGTTGAGAGAGAGGGAAAAAGCAAGGGAGAAGTAGAGAGAGATCGAAGTAGAAAGAGAGAGAATGAAAGAGAGAGAGAGAGAGAGAAGTAAGAATGGAGAGAGAGGGAGAGGGTAGGGGAGTTGTAGAGAGAGAGAATGATAAGAGAAAGGTGAGTAAAAGAGAGAGAGGGAGTGAGAGGGAGAAGTAGAAAAGAGATAGAGAGAAGTAGAGAGAGAGACGGAAAGATAGAGGGGGAAAAGAATAAAGAGTGAGAGGGAGGGAGAGAGAAAGGCATTGAAAGAGAGAGTGAAGTAGAAAGAGAGGGAGAGAAGTAGAAACAAAGCGAGAGAGGGAGAGAGTGAAGTTGAAAGAGAGAGTGAGAGAAAGGGAGAAGAGAGAGAGAAAGAGAGAGAGAGAGAGGGAGAAGTAGAAAGAGAGACAGAGAAGTCATGAGAGAAAAGAAGAGAGAGAGGTGAATAAAGAGAAAGAGAAGTTGAGAAAGAGAGGGAGAGGGAGAGAGAAAAAGAAGGAAGTAAAATGGGAGAGCGAGAGAAAGAGAGAGAGAGAAGGAGAGAGGGAGAGAGGGGGAGAGAGAGAAGTAAAACGAGAGAGAGAAAGAGAGAAAGAGGTAAAGAGGGAAAGAGAACTGGAAAGAAAGACAAAGGAAGAAAAAGGGACTGGGAGAGAGAGAGAGAGGGAGAGAGGTAGTAAGAGAGAGAGAAGTAGAAAGAGAGAAGAGAGAAGTAGAGAGAGAAAGAGAAAGAGAGAGAAAAAAAAAGAAGAACAAAGAGAAAGGGAGAGAGAGATAAAGAGAGAAGTAGAAAGAGGAGAGGGAGAAGTAGAGAGAAAAAGAGAAAAAGAGAAGGGAGAGAGAAAGAGAGACAAAGTGGAGTAGAAAAAGAGAGAAGTAGTGAGAGAAAGTGAAATAGAAAATGGGAGAGAGAAGAGAGAGAGAAAGAAGTAGAGAGTGAAAGAAAGAGACACACACAGAGAGAGAGAGAGAGAGAGAGAGAGAGGGACAAGTAGAGAGAGGGAGAAAGAGAAGTAGAAAGAGAGAGAAAGGGAGAGAGAGAAGTGGAAAGAGAGAGGTAGGGAGTGAGAGAGAGAAGTTGAATGAGAGGGAGCGGGAGAGGGTGAGAGAGAGAGAAGAGAGAGAGAAAAAAAAGTTGAAAGAGGTAGAGAGAATGACTAGTAGAGAGAGAGGGAAGTTGAAAGACAGAGAGTAGTAGAGAGGGAGCAAGAGAAGTAGAAAAAGAGAGAGGGAAAGAGCGAGGGAGAACTAGAGAGAGAAAGAATGAGTAGAGAGGGGTGAGAGAGAAAGTTAGAGAGAGAGAGAAGAAAGATAGAGAGGGAGGGAGATGTAGAAAGAGAGAGAGAAGTAGAGAGGGAGAGGGGGAGAGAGAAGTAAAAAGAGAGGGAGAGAGAAATATAATGAGAAAGAAAGAGAGAATGAGAGAGAAAGACATAGAGAGTGGAGTAGAAAGAAAAAGTGAGAGAGGGAGAGAGTGAAGTAGAAAGAGAGAGCGAGACAGGGAGAGAGAAAGAAGTAGAGAGTGAAAGAAAGAGAGAGAAGAGAGAGAGAGAGAGAAAAGAGAGAGAGAGAGAAGTAGAGAGAGAAGAGAGAGGGAGATAGATGGTAAGAGAGAGAGAGAGACAGAAAAGTAGAAACAGAGAGAGAGAAGTAGAGGGACAGTGGGATAGAAGTAGAAAGAGAGAGAAAGAAAAATAGGGAGAGAGAGTGAGAAGTAGAAAAAGAGAGAGACAAAAAAAAAAGAGTGAGAGAGGGAGAGAGCGAATTAGGAAGAGTGAAGGGAGAGAGAGACAAAGATGAAGAGAAAGTGAGAGAGAGAGAAGTAGAGAGAGAGATCGATGTAGAAAGAGAGAGAGAATGAGAAAGAGAGAGAGAGAGAAGTAGAAATAGATAGAGGGAGAGAGTGAGGGAGAAGTAGAGAGAGATCGAAGAAGAAAGAGAGAAAGAGTGAGTGAAGCAGAGAGGGAGAATGAGAATTAGAAATAGAGAGAGAGGGAGAGAGCGAGGGAGAAGTAGAGAGAGATAATGAGTAGAGAGAGGAGAGAGAAAGAGAGACAGAGAGAGAGATGAAAGAGAAAGAGAGTGGGAGAAGTAGAGAGAGAGAGAGAGAGAGAGAAGTCGAGAGGGAGAGAGAGACAGAGAAGTAAAAAAAGGAGAGAGATATATTAAGAGAGAGAGAGAGTGAGAGAGAAAGACATAGAAAGAGAGTGTGAAGTAGAAAGTGAAAGAGAGAAGTAAAAAGAGAAAGCGAGAGATTGAGAGAGTGAAGTAGAAAGAGAGAGCAAGAGAGAGGGAGAGAGGAAGAAGAGAGTGCAATAAAGAGAGAGAGACGTAGAAAGAGAAAGAGAGAGAGAGAGTAGTAGAAAAGAGAGAGAGAAGTAGAGAGAGAAAAAGCAGGAGAGAGATAAAAAAAGAGAGAAGTCAAAAGAGAGAGGGAGAGAGAGAAGTGTAGAGAGAGCTTGAAAGAGAGAGAGAGGAGTAGAGTGAGAGGGGGGTAGGGGTGAGAGAGAGAGAAAAAGGGAAGTAGAAAGAGAGAGAGAGCGAGAGAGGGAAAGAGAGAGAGGGAATAAGAGAGAGGGTGAGAAAGTCGTAGTGAGAGAAAGTGAAGTAGAAATTAAAAGAGATAAAGAAGCAGAGAGTAAAAGGAAAAGAGAGAAGGGAGAGTGAGAAGAAAAGTAGAGAGAGATTTAGTGAGAAAGGGAGAGGGAGGGGGAGTAAAAAGTTGATAAAATGAGAGAGAGAGAGTGAGGGAAGTAAAAAGAGTGAGAGATAAGTAGTGAGAGGGAGAGAGAGAAGTAGAAAGAGATAGAGAGGGAGGGAGTGAAGTAAAAAGAGAGAGAGGGAGGGAAAGAGAGAGAGAAAAATAGAAAGAGAGAGGGAGGGAGAGAGAGAGTAATGGAAAGAGAGAGAGGGAGAGAGAGAGCGAGAGAGCGAGAGAGAGAGAGAAGGGAGAGAGAAAAAAGAAGTAGAAAGAGAGAAAGAGAGAAAGAGTGGTGGAGAGAGAGAGGGAAGTAGAAAGAGAGAAAGAGAGAAAGAGTGGTGGAGAGAGAGAGGGAAGTAGAAAGAGAGATAGGGAGAGAAAGGGAGAGTGGTAGAGAGAGAAAATTAGAAAGAGAGAGTAGAGAGAGAGAAAAGTAGAAAGAGAAAGAGAGATAGAAAAAGTAGAAAGAGGGAAAGAAATAGAGAGTGATAGAAAGAGATAAGAGAGAGAGAAAGAGAAGTAGAGTGAGCGAGAGATTGAGAGAGAGAGAGAGGGAGAAGTAGAAAGAGATAGAGATGTAGAGAGGGAGAGAGGAAAGTGAAAAGAGAGGGAGAGAGAGATATAATGGGAGAGAGAGAGAGAGTGAGAGAGAAAGACATAAAAAGAGGGAGTAAAGTAGAAAGAGAGAGCGAGAGAGAGAGAGAGGGAGAGAGGAAGAAGAGAGAGAGAGAGAGAAAGAGAGAGGGAGAGGTTAAAGGAGAAAGAGGGAGAGAGAGAGAGAGAGTGCAGTAGAAAGAGAGAGATAGAGAAGTAGAGAGAGAAAAAGGGAGAGAGAGTGTGTGAGGACAATGGGAAATCGATGATCCTCTTCGGGATGGAATGTGTATCCGTATCGATGAAGATCAATTGTTCTATTGGAGTCGCTACCTAGATTAAGGTCTAGGACCTGTAAAAATATAGCCTCACCCTAAGGTAAGACTTCTATAGACTCGTGACCCAATGTATTAGTTCTTGGGTCTGCAAAAGATCGGGTAAGTATTCAGGATATGGTTATGGGAAAGTGTTAGGCACCCAAACCGCCCGATCAATATTGGCCTCCTAAACTTTCCTTAGACTCTAATTTTGACTGTGCTTGGTCAACTGGATGACTAGGGTTCAATGGGGGATGTTCTAAACCAAGTTGCTAAGTTATTCTAACCTAGGGTTCAGCCAATCATGTTTTAAAGCAAATAAACAAGCAAATATAATATACAATATTATACAGTGAACCGGACCAAAGATGGTTCGGTCTTAGACTGAATCTGAGACGTGTAAGACATTTCAAACTACCTATGTCACACCCCAATTCTGCACTTTTCAGAATGATGTGATGAACCGCTAATAAACCAACGGTTCAACCAGGATCTCGAGTAGGCTATCCCCGCGTTATCTAAACTTACACACATTCGTAATCATAATCAGAGTAAATACACAATAGCGGAAGTCTTATAATAATATGAACTGAGAAACTAAAATGATATTAATAATTTAATAGCAAATTATTCTGTTTCCAACTGAGACATAATTATTTAAGTACCAAATACATGTCTTAATAAATTCAATAAAGAAACCTAATAAATATCTAATCAAATACACACGAGTTGCACTCGCAAGAGGAGTCGTGTGTATCCACTTCAGCTTCAGCTTCCATCGCCGCTACGTTCCCGTATGCTGGAGCATTCATACATTCTTCAACGGTATAACCTGCATCATCAACTAAAAATATTCGACGTCGAGGGGTGAGCACACATCATGGCTCAGTGAGTAGCCAAAACAATGCAACAGTACACATGCATGCAAATCAATTTATATCTTTGGTCTGGTATATAAGTTTGCAGTATGCAATAGAAAGGTTTAGGTAGCCAAAGGTCGCGTTTATTGACCCCGCCTCTATACACGAGTATGTGACGTCACCCGAAGATCACGTTTATCGTCAACTCACATGCACCCAATCATGAACATTATATAACAAAGGTTATGTTTATTGCTATATAGTGCCATACCAACACGTAAGCCCCTGTTAGCGAGGGCTGGAAACTGGGCTCACAACTAACCAATCGTAATGCCAAAAGTGTATCCAAGGCCTCACCCCAGCATCCCTCAGAATGTCCATAGAGATAGAGCTAAGGCCCCCCGGTAGAGTCAGAGACTACAAGGACCGAGACCACCTCCCCTGATACTCTACAACATAATAGTTCTGCTAAAGTAATGGAGATACGACGATGCTAATGCACAAGACTTGAGTTAGAGATAGAGCTAAAGTGCTGAGACCCGCCAAAGGTTAACGTTTATTGACGTTCTCATCACACCTCCCCTGATACTCGCTCGCATCAAGTACATCAACCACACACATACAAGCACATGCCTATTCCTATCATCATCATCATCATCATGTTATAAACAATAAAGTAAATATGCATGAACAAGTAATAGAAATATTGGATGGCATGCTGTATGCACATTACAAACATATTCGCATAGAATCAAGCATGGCATAGGACTCAAGAAATAGAAAATAGTTTTTTCTTATTAACCAATTTAGTTTGGAGTTCTGGTTCCTCACCTTAGCTTGCTAATAGATACTCTTCCAAGCTTTAGAATCACCTTTACAGTGTTATTATATTGCTAGAAGACCTAACAAAGTCGATAGAATTTAATTAGAATTAATTCCAGATTTAAAAACCATGCTGTTAACTGAGGGTCGGAGGTAGGGTCGGAGTCCTGATCGACCCTGGGTGCGACCCTCCCCTGATTCTGAACTTCCCGAACACTGAGGGTCGATGGTCAGGAACACCTAGGGTCGGATGGTCATCGACCCTCAATGCGACCCTCTGTGCACTTTGGTCCAATTCTCTCTTTAAATCCATTCTTCGTGTTTGGAATCCTATGGCTTGCTCCTACATTCCATTCTACATGCATTCCATGGTCTGAAACCATGTATAACCCACCTAGATAGCTTTCATGCATTCTTCTATGATTTTCCATGGAAACCTAACCATAGATTGATGGTTTGGGTTTCTCCGAGATCACACTCTCAACAATAACTAACCTAATGTCTATAGAAACTCAAGGAATTAGTATCCATACCTAAGAAGATTACTTTTTCTTTGAAATTCTTCTCCTTTTTGCTAAGTTCTCTTCCTTGCCTTTCTTCTTCCTCTTTTCCTTCTCCTCTCTTTCTCTAAATTCAATTAGGGTTGTGAAATGAGTGAAAGTGGCTTACGGATGTCCTTTAAATAGAGTAGGAACATCCTAAATAAGTCCCATTGAGATTAGGAAGGAATCTCAATAAAAAATTAAGAAGTTTCTAAATTTTATTTTCTTACAGAAACCAAGGGTCGATGGGAGGGTCAATGATCCCGTCGACCCTAGGGTCCTAAGCTGTCCGACCCTCCCTTCAAAACTGAGGGTCTGACTTTCTGTTTTGGGAGGTCCGACCCTGCTTAGCTGGGTATGCGACCCTTCCCCTATTTAAGTGTTTTTGGATCGATTTGATACCTGGGATCTCGATCTCCTTCACGCCCTTGGTCCATTTGACTCGACCATGACGGTTAAACCTGGTTCAAGGTAGTAAGACAGGGTTAGATTGACACGGGTCTTACAACTCCCCCCAACTTATAAAAATTTCGTTCTCGAAATTGTACGTACCTTCTAAATCAAATAAATGAGGGTATTGCTTCCGCATAGCATTTTCTTCTTCCCATGTAATTTCTTCCATGTCTCTACTTTTCCATGTGACCTTAACATAGTAGATATCTCTGTTGCATAGACGTTGAACCTCTCGACTAGTGATTTCTATTGGTGTTACTTCAAATGTCAAATCATCAGTCAATTCCGGTAAATCCACTGTCAAAACAAGCATTGGGTCTTTGACATACTTCTTCAATAGGGAAATGTGAAATACGTCATGCACACTTGACATAGATGGTGGTAGTGCTAACTGATAAGCCACTTTTCCACGCTTAGCTAGAATTTCATACGGCCCGACATATCTTGGACTTAGTTTCCCTTTCTATCCAAACCTCTTCAATCCTCGCATGGGCGATACCTTCAAAAATACTTTATCACCTACTGCGAACTCCAGATCTCTTCGTTGAGTATCCGCATATTGCTTCTGACGATTCTGAGCTGTTCTCACTCTTTCCTTGATAATGTCGACCACTCGACAAGTCTCTTCAACGAATTCCAGCCCAACAATACTACGTTATCCAACTTCATTCCAAAACAAGGGAGTTCGACACTTCCTGCCATACAGTGCTTCATAGGGTGACATCTGTATAGTAGCCTGATAGCTGTTGTTATAAGCGAACTCGATCAGTGGAAATCTTTCGTCCCATGATCCCTTGAAATCAATTACACATGCTCGTAGCATATCTTCTAGAATCTGAATTGTACGTTCCGACCGTCCATCTGTCTTTGGGTGGAATGCAGTACTGAACTTCAACGTTGTACCCATAGCCGTTTGCAATCCTTCCCAAAACTTGGAAGTAAATCGTGGATCTCTATCAGACACAATGCTTTCTGGAACACCATGTAACCGAACTATATTATCCACATACAGCTTTGCTAACTTTTCCAGTGTATACTGAGGTCGTATAGGTATGAAGCGAGCTGTTTTAGTCAGACGGTCCACAATCACCCAAACTGCATCAACTACTCGAGGAGTCAATGGTAGTCCCGTGACGAAGTCCATAGTGATGCAGTCCCATTTCCATACTGGTTCTGATAATGGCTGTAACTGTCCGATGGGTCTTTGTCGTTCAGCCTTTACTTTCTGACAATTTAGGCATTGAGACACGAATTTAGCTACATATGCTTTCATTCCCCTCCACCAATATAGTTTTTTTAGATCATGATACATTTTTGTACTTCCAGGATGTATCGAGTAGATGGTGGTGTGGGCTTCCTTCATCAGTCGGTGTCTAATGTCTGCACTTTCTGTTTTAGGTACACATATTCTTCCTTTGTATCTCAGTACCTTCTCATCATCCAAGGTGAACTCAGGGTTGGTCCTACCTTTCTCAATATCTTCTTGTACTGTTCTCAGATAAGGATCTGCTTTGATAGCTGTCTTCACTTCATCCACTATATCCGGTATAATCTTCAATGCCGTGAACATATTCGAAAACCAATGAATAAACCCTTGGTTGGCTGATCCATCCATTGTATCTATCACATACTGCTCGTTGCCGTGATTGAATACCATTCTGGTAGTACACATTGCTGCAGTCGTGCTAACTTCTACTTGCGATTATATCATTATTTTTCGGCTTAACGCATCCGCTACTATGTTTGCTTTTCCCGGATGATACTGGATATCACAATCATAGTCTTTCAATAGTTCCAGCCATCTTCTCTGTCTCATATTCAACTCCTTCTGATTAAATAAATAAGTAAGACATTTATGGTCCGACTTAATTTGAAATTTCTCTCCGTATAAGTAATGTCTCCATATCTTGACAGCATGTACTATTGCCGCTAGCTCCAAATCATGAGTGGGGTAATTTTTCTCATGTACCTTTAATTGTCTTGAAGCATAAGCAATCACTTGCTCTCCTTGCATAAGCACACATCCTAATCCCAATCCCGACGCATCAGTGTATAAGGTAAATGTCTGTCCTGGAATAGGAATAGTCAAAATCGGGGCGGATATCAATCTGGACTTCAATGTCTGGAAGCTCTTCTCACATTTATCCGTCCACACAAACTTTTCACCTTTCTTAGTCAAACTGGTGAGAGGTAAGAAAATATGAGAATAGTCTTCTACGAATCTCCGATAATAACCAGCTAGACCCAAAAAACTTCTGATTTCCGAAACGCTCTTTGGTGTTTTCCACTTTACAATAGCCTCTATCTTGCTGGGATCCACTTTGATTCCTTCAGCGGATACTACATGGCCTAGAAAGGCAACTTCACTTAGCCAAAACTCGCATTTGGAAAATTTGGCATATAGCTTCTCTTTCCTTAAACGCTGTAGGGCTGCGTTTAGGTTCTTGATATGGGTTTCCTCGTCCTTTGAGTATACTAATATATCATCAATAAATACTATAACTGACGTATCCAATATATCGTGGAACACTCGGTTCATAAGTTCCATGAACGTTGCCAGTGCATTAGTTAATCCGAAAGACATAACCAAAAATTTATAATGTCCGTATCTGGTCCTGAAAGCTGTCTTCGAAATATCACCTTCTTTAATCTTCAACTGATGATAGCCCGATCGAAGGTCGATCGTAGAAAATACTTTCGCTCCTTGTTACTGATCAAATAAGTCATCGATCCGAGGTAGTGGGTATCGATTCTTGATTGTCAGTTTATTCAACTCCCGATAGTCGATACATAATCGAATGCTACCATCCTTCTTCTTTACGAACAACACCGGTGCCCCCCATGGAGATATACTGGGTCGAATATAACCCTTGTCCAGCAGTTCTTGTAGTTGCACTTTTAATTCCTTCAGTTCCGTAGGAGCCATTCTATAAGGTGCTTTAGACACTGGTGCGGCTCCGGGTATAAGGTCTATCACAAACTCCGTGGCTCGGTCGGATGGTAATCCGGGTAGTTCCTCCGAAAATACGTCAGGATAGTCCCGCACGACATCAATATCATCCATTCGTGGCGCTTCCTTGGTTAGGTCGACCACGGATACTAGATACCCGATTGCCCCTTTCTCAAGGCACTTCTTAGCCTTTAGTGCTGAAAGTATGAGCTTGCGTCTCCGGGGAAGTTTGGTTCCCGAGAAACTTAATTCTGCTCCTTCTTTGTCTTTGAACGTTAGCTTCTTTTTGGCGCATAATAGATTTACAGAATGCCGAGCTAACCAGTCCATTCCAAAGATGACATCAAAGTCTGCCATCTCAAGTTGTATCAAGGTTGCATCTAAAGTCTTCTCTCCAATGAGGACTGGTCCATAACCTTTCTCTAGTTCCACTTCTAACTAACCCCATCGGTGACCGTATAACTAATTTGTAGTCTAATGTTTTGATGGGTAATTGCGTCTTCTTTCCAAATGACACAGATATAAATGAATGAGTAGCTCCGGAATCGAAGAGTACTCTGGCGGGTACGTCATTTATAGGTACAATACTAGTGATTTATCTTTACTTAGTCTACATGCTCATTCATGTAATTATAACTTTAAAAAGCTTCAGTCATACCTGTGACCACATCGGGTGATGCGGCCGCATCCTCGGATGTAATAGCATATACACGTCCTTGATGGAATTGCTTCTTGGGCTTAGGGCACTCCCTTGCCATATGTCCCGGCTGGTTGCAGTTAAAGCACTTCAGGACTTCAGAATTTGGCTTTGGCTGAGGTTGAGCTGCTGGAGTAGTCTTGGTTGTAGCAGTACAATTCTAAGGACGGAAAGGCTTATATGTCTTGTTATTGCCTCCGTTGTAAGAATTTCCGGCTGGCCTTTTGATGCCTATGTTTTGAGTAAAATAACTCTTCTTCTGGCTCGATTCTATAACTCGAGCAATTTGGACAGCTTCATTATAAATTCTCTTTTCTAAGCCTAGAACATGTTCTCTGATGTTTCCTCTCAGTCCCGTGACAAACCTACGGGTTTTGGTTTCTTCTTCTTGCATACTCAGTGGTGCAAAGAAAAACAGCTCTTCTTAACACTGTTGGTACGCATCCACTGACATCTGTCCCTAATAAAGACTCAGGAACTCCTTCTCCATCGAATCTCTGAAGCTCCGTGGAAAATATTTCTCAAAGAAGGCTTCTTTATATATAGCCCATGTCAGTAGGGCGTGCTTGGTCAGTAGATATGCCTTCGTTGATTTCCACCAATGATGTGCGGCGCCCTTGAGCATGAAGGTGGCGCATAGTACTTTCTCTTCCTCTGTGATAGTCATCATGAGAAAATTTCTCTCCATCTCGTCTATCCAGTGTGCTGGCCACAACGGATCAGACGGTTTGCCGTTGAATCCTTGGGTTTCATCTTCAAAAATCTCTCCATTAGTCGGGAGTAGTCCAGCTGATTTTAGGGGTTTGCCCCAAACATATGGGGTGGATACTGGTAATTCCCCTGAGCTGCTTCTGGAACCTGCACTGAAATCTGTGCAGCCGGTTGTTGAGGTGTCTGAGGAGCTGGGTGGTTACCCACCGGTGCTGTACTGGCTTGTCCTGTGTGCATGGGTGCAGCCTGAGTGGCTTAAAACATAATTCCCATGGCAACCTGCATCTGAGCCTGTGCGTGTTGCATCTGCTGCAGCTGCTGTGCCAGATTCATCACCATGGTTGTTAGCTCTGGTGGTGGAGGTTGCAAATTTGTAGGCTTTGCCGGTTCTGGATTACCCGGTGCATAGTTATTTTCTTGACTAGTCTCCTCCACGGGTGGTGGTGGTGGGACTGCATTTCGGGTCTGTCGGGTCACCCTACGTCCAGACATAATTCTTTTCTGTGATTGGTGGTGCCTAAAAATCATCAAAATAGGTGAGAAGTCATTTATATTTCATGTAGGTACGCTAACCAATAATCAATTCCAATTCTAGCTCATTTTATAAAAAAAAATAATGTCTTTTCTATGCAGGGTCGATGGTGTGTCCGACCCTTGATATCCGACCCTGGGAATGACCTGTTCTTCCCGAGAGCTGAGGGTCAATGCAAGGGTCGATGGGTGTCTGACCCTGAGTTCTGACCCTTGATTTTCTGTCAGATTCCCGAGAGCTGAGGGTCGATGGGAGGGTCGATTCGAGGGTCGATTGTGCTAGTCGAATTGTCCGACCCTCGGACCAAAAATCAGATTTTTAAGATCCGATTCTGGGTCATTTCTTATTATTTCCCTCCCGTTTCGACTCGCCTCTCCACTCTGAGTTGCTACAGTGCTACTCCACTGTTGTTGGTCGATTTTAGTCCGAGTTTCGACGTCCACATCATCCATACAGGTATGTTCTCTCATTTTTACCTGTTTTTAGGTTTCTATTTCTAGGTTTTTGTCCATTTAACTTATATTTTTCAAATTAAACTTTTTTCAACCGTAAAAATTCGATTTTTATTGGGGGGCTTTTGTTATTGGTGTCTCGAGGAACGAAAGCCCTAAAAATTTTTTGAGTTTCATCAGTTGCTTATCGAGAAACTTGAAATTTTCTCTTTTTGCCCAAATTTGTCGATATTTTCGATTTTTCTTGATTTTCTTCAAATTGGACATCGTCAGTTAAAATTTCCTACCGTATGTGGGTTGTAGGATGTATGTTAACCTACGTAAGTTCTCATGCCCACTTGGGGCTTTATGGTCAACTTACGTCGTTATTAAATCAATTTTGGATTTTTATCCCAATATTTCCTTATTTTTCCTTCTCTTTCTTGTTTTGCAAATACCATGGCTCGTACCAAGGTACCCAGAGTTTGTGATCCTCTTCGCTTCCGCTCCAATGATGATGAGGCACGGTATGCTGACTATGCCCGTAAGAAGGTTGAGGGTGGTCGTATGGTGAACTTGGCTGAGTTAGCCGTGTTCAACGTAAAGGGAGCCTTTGGTGACATGGGGTGGCTTCCTGTCATTACATACGATGCATGCACATGTCCGGATTTGGTGCGCCAGTTCTATTGTAATCTCCAGTTGGTGGGGAATTACAATGACGTTGAGCATGGTCAGGAGTTGCGCATCACCTGCTACGTCAAAGGGGTAGATATCTCTTTCGATTATCGGCAGCTGGCCGACTTGTTGTGTAAGACCCGTGTCAATCTAACCCGGTCTTACCACCTTGAACTAGGTTTACCCATTATGGTCGAGTCAAATGGACCAAGGGCGTGAAGGAGATCGAGATCCCAGGTATCAAATCGACCCAAAAACACTTAAAATAGGGGAAGGGTCGCATACCCAGCTAAGCAGGGTCGGACCTCCCAAAACAGAGAGTCAGACCCTCAGTTTTGAAGGGAGGGTCGGACAGCTTAACACCCTAGGGTCGACGGGATCATTGACCCTCCCATCGACCCTTGGATTCTTCCGAATATAGAAATTTGGAAAATTTCCTAATTTTCGATTGGGATTCTTTCCAAATCTCAATGGGACTTATTAAGGATGTTCCTACTCTATTTAAAGGACATCTCTAAGCCACTTTCACTCCTTTCACAACCATAATTGAATTGAGAGAAAGAGAGGAGAAGGAAAAGAGGAAGAAGAAAAGCAAGGAAGAGAACTTAGCAAAAAGGAGAAGAATTTCAAAGAAAAAGTAATCTTCTCAGGTATGGATACTAATTCCATGAGTTTCTACAGACTTTAGGTTAGTTATTGTTGAGAGTGTGATCTCGGAGAAACCCAAACCATCAATCTATGGTTAGGTTTCCATGGAAAACCATAGAAGAATGCGTGAAAGCTATCTAGGTGGGTTATACATGGTTTCAGACCATGGAATGAATGTAGAATGGAATGTAGGAGCAAGCCATAGGATCCCAAACACGAGGAATGAATTAAAAGTAGAAATTTGACCAGAGTGCACCAAGGGTCGCACCGAGGGTCCATGACCATCCGACCCTAGGTGTTCCTGACCAGCGACCCTCAGCATTCGGGAAGTCCAGAAAGAGGGAAGGGTCGATAGACCCATCGACCCTAGCATCGACCCTACCTCCGACCCTCAGTTAACAGAGTAGTTTTTAATTCTGAATAAATTCTAATTAAATTCTATCGACTTTGTTAGGTCTTCTAGCAATATAATAACACTGTAAAGGTGATTCTAAAGCTTGGAAAAGTATCTTATAGCAAGCTAAGGTGAGGAACCTTAACCCCAAACTAAATTGGTTAATAATAAACTGTTTTCTATTTCTTGAGTCCTATGCCATGCTTGATTCTATGCGAATATGTTTGTAATGTGCATACAGCATGCCATCCAATATTTCTATTACTTGTTCATGCATATTTACTTTATTGTTTATAACATGATGATGATGATGATGATAGGAATAGGCATGTGCTTGTATGTGTGTGGTTGATGTGCTTTATGCGAGCGAGTATCAGGGGAGGTGTGATGAGAATGTCAATAAATGTTAACCTTTGGCGGGTCTCAACAATTTAGCTCTATCTCTAACTCAAGTCTTGTGCATTGACATTGTCGTATCGCCATTACTTTAGCAGAAATATTATGTCGTAGAGTATTAGGGAAGGTGGTCTCGGTCCTTGTAGTCTCTGACTCTACCGGGGGGCCTTAGCTTTATCTCTATGGACATTCTGAGGGATGCTGGGGTGAGGCCTTGGATACACTGTTTGGCATTAGGATTGGTTAGTTGCGAGCCCAGTTTGTAGCCCTCGCCAACAGGGGCTTACGTGTTGGTATGGCACTATATAGCAATAAACGTAACCTTTGTTATATAATGTTCATGATGGGGTGCATGTGAGTTGACGATAAACGTGATCTTCGGGTAACGTCACACACTCGTGTATAGAGGCGGGGTTAATAAACGTAACCTTTGGCTACCTAAACCTTTCTATTGCATACTGCAAACTTATATACCAGACCAAAGATATAAATTGACTTTTTGCATGCATATGTATTGTTGCATTGTTTTGGCTACTCACTGAGCCGTGATGTGTGCTCACCCCTCGACGTCGAATATTTTTAGTTGATGATGCAGGTTATACCGTTGAAGACTATATGAATGCGTCTGCGTATGAGAACGTGGCAGCGATGGAAGCTGGAGCTGAAGAGGATACACATGACTCCTCTTGCGAGTGCAACTCGTGTGTATTTGATTAGATGTTTTATAGGTTTCTTTATTCGGATTTATTAAAACTTGTATTTGGTATTTAAATATTTATGTCTTAGTTGGAAACAGAATAATTTGCTATTAAATTATTAATATCATCTTAGTTTCTCAGTTCATGTTATTATAAGACTTCCGCTATTGTGTATTTACTCTGATTATGATTACGGATGTGTGTAAGTTTAGATAACGCGGGGATAGCTTATTTGAGATCCTGGTTGAACCGTTGGTTTATTAGCGGTTCATCACATCATTCTGAATAGTGCAGAATTGAGGTGTGACAACTTGGTATCAGAGCATCTCAGGCCTTGTCCGCTGAACTAGCATACATTCAACACAATTATGAACTGAGATAGGATAAAAATAAAAAAAACAGTAATATTAACACATTGTAAGCACCAGTGATGTTTGAGACAAAATTTAAAAAAGAATAACACATCTATTAAAGGGGAACAAGTTACATACAATTAGAGAGAGAAACAAGATGTATATACATAATGAAAGCAGAGTACAGTCCACAACCTGGACAGTTACTCTATAGTACAAGGAAAAAAAAAGTACACTCAGGAAGCTGGAGGCGAAGGAGGAGGCGGTGCCTCATGGTCTCTGTCGTAGTCCTTAGCATAGACTCTAGTCAACCATGCTATCTGAGTCTGGGTCGTCTGTAGACTAGCTATGAGGTCGGCTATCCTCTGATCAGTCGCACGCTGCACCTCTAGGAGCTCTCCCATCCGCGCGTCTGATGCGTGCTGAGCGGCCAACAGCTCGTCCATCCTCAGATCAGATCTGCGCTGAGCATCCCTGATCTCCTGCAGCATCTCCATCATGGCTGAAGGTGGAAGTGAAGGATCAGCCGAATGGGAAGGACCAGCCTTAGGTGCAGGAGCCGCCGCAGAAGAAGTACCAACTCCAGCCGCATGTGTAGGTGAAGGCGGTGGTATCGAGTCGACGTCCATATACATACGATCGTCATCGTCGATCGGATCCACACGAGCTCTAGCAGCAGCAGCAGTAGCCTCAACATCCGCCATCTCGACCCGAGTGTGAGGGCGCACCATCGCGTTCCTCTCCTCATCGCTAACCTCAGCATCTCGTAGCCCCATCTTGCAGATAGCCTTCCAATCTAGAGGCGACGAAAAGGTCTTCTCCTGGATCTTCTCATCTACCAGATCCACCCCCAGACGGGTCAGTAGCACTGTAATCATGCGTCCATAGGGTAGATTACCCCTATGACCGGACAATGTAGCACTAATCATGGTCCGCATGATGATGTATGGAAGGCAGACGGGCTGTCGAGTGCATATACTGTATATCAGGAACTGGGTCAGCTGAGACACCCTCTCATAGTGCCCACTCTGCGGGATCAGATTATGCTGGATAATCTTACAGAAGACCCGTGGAGCTGGACGCAAGTAACATGCTCTCATCTGCCAGCGATCAGGGTGTAACAACTGATTGTCGATCTCTGCCCTCATCTCCATCTCAACAAACTGGGGCTCTCCAGGCGCACAGTACACCATGGGGCCATCATAGGGAAGCTGTCGATAATCAAATGAAATGTGCACCCCCTTGACGTAACTGGTGATGCGCAACTCCTGACCATGCTCAACGTCATTGTAATTCCCCACCACCTGGAGATTACAATAGAACTGGCGCACCAAATCTGGACATGTGCACGCGTCGAATGTGATGACAGGGAGCCACCCCATATCACCAAATGCTCCCTCTACATTGAACAAGACTAGCTTAGCCAAGTTCACCATGCGACCCCCTTCCACTTTCTTACGGGCATAGTCAGCATACTGTGCCTCAGCTTCATTCGAACGGAAGCGAAGTGGATCACGCACTCTGGGTACCTTGGTACGAGCCATAGTATCTGCAAATAAGAAAGAGAAAGGAAACAAGGAGTTAATAGGATAAAAATCCAAAATTTGATGTAATAACGACGTAAGTTGACTATAAAGCCCCATTTCTCACCATTCAAGTGGGCATAAGGAATTACGAAGGTTTAAACATATCCTACAACCCACATGCAGTAGGAAATTTTAACTGACGATGTCCAATTTGAAGAAATTCAAGAAAAATCGAAATTGTCGACAAATTAGGGCAAAAAGAGAAAATTTCAAGTTTCTCGATAACCAACTGATGAAACTCAAAAAATTTTGAGAGCTTTCGTTCCTCGAGACACCAATAACAAAAGCCCCCAATAAAAATCAAATTTTTACGGTTGGAAAAAGTATTAATTTGGAAAATACAAGTTAAACGTGCGAAAATCTAGAAATGGAAACCTAAAAACAGGTAAAAATGGGAAGACGTACCTATAGTGATGACGTGGACGTCAAAACCTAGAGTCAAACCGATCCAAACAGTAGAGTAGCACTGTAGCAACTCAGAGAGGAGAGACGAGTCGAAACGGAGGAGGAATAGTGAGATATGACCCAGAATCGGATCTTAAAAATCTGATTTTTGGTACCAGGGTCGGACAATTCGACTAGCACAATCGACCCTCGAATCGACCCTCCCATCGACCCTCGGCTCTCGGGAACCTGACAGAAAACTAAGGGTCGGAACTGAGGGTCGGATACCCATCGAACCTCGCATCGACCCTCAGCTCTCGGGAAGAACAGGTCATTCCCAGGGTCGGAAACTAAGGGTCGGACATACCAGCGACCCTCACCATCGACCCTGCATAAAAAAGACAACATTTTTTTTATAAAATGAGCTAGAATTGGAATTGATTATCGGTTAGCATGCCTACAGGAAATATAAATGACTTCTAACCTATTTGATGATTTTCAGGCACCACCAATCACCGAAAAGAAATATGTCTGGACGTAGAGTGACCCGACAAACCCGAAACGCAGTCCCACCACCACCACCAGTGGAGGAGACTAGTCAAGAGAATAACTACGCACCGGCAAATCCAGAACCGGCAAACCCAACAAATTTGTCACCTCCACCACCAGAGCTAGCAATAGTGGTGATGAACCTGGCACAGCAGCTGCAGCAGATGCAACACGCATAGGCTCAGATGCAGGTCGCCATGGGAATTATGTTTCAAGCCACTCAGGCCGCACCCATGCACACTGGACAAGCCAGTGCAGCCCCGGTGGATAACCACCCAGCTCATCAGACACCTCAACAACCGGCTGCACAGATTCCAGTGCAGGTACCAAAAGCAGCTCAAGGGAATTACCACTATCCACCCTATATGTTTGGGGAAAGCCCCTAAAACCAGCTGGATCACTCCCGACTAGTGGAGAGATTTTTGAAGATGAAACCCAGAGAATTCAATGGCAAGCCGTCTGATCCATTGTGGCCAGCACACTGGATAGACGAGATGGAGAGAAACTTCCTCATGATGACTATTACAGAGGAAGAGAAAGTACTATGTGCCACCTTCATGCTCATGGGCGACGCACACCATTGGTGGAAATCCACGAAGACATATTTACTGACCAAGCACGCCCTACTGACATGGGCAATATATAAAGAAGCTTTCTTCGAGAAATATTTTCCACGAAGCTTCAGAGATTCGATGGAGAAGGAGTTTCTGAGCTTGTACCAGGGACAGATGACTGTAGACTCATATCAACAGCTCTACGAAGAGCTGTTTTTCTTTGCACCGGCTAGCATGCAAGAAGAAGATACCAAACCCCGTAGGTTTGTCGCGGGACTAAGAGGAAGCATCAGAGAAAATGTTCTGGGCTTAGAGAAGAAAATTTACAACGAAGCTGTCCAGATTGCTCGAGTGATTGAATCGAGCCAGAAGGAGAGTTACCTTACCCAGAACAGAGGCATCAAGAGACCAGCCGAAAACTCCTACAACGGAGGCAATAACAGGATGTATAAGCCTTTCCGTCCTCAGAATTTTAATGCTGTAACCAAGACTACCCCAGCAGCTCAACCTCAGCCAAAGCCGAATTCTGAAGCCCCGAAGTGTTTTAAGTGCAACCAGCCGGGACATATGGCAAGGGAGTGCCCTAAGCCCAAGAAGCAATTCCATCAGGGACGTGTATATGCTATTACGTCCGAGGATGCGGCCGCATCACCCGATGTGGTTACAAGTATGACTGAAACTTTTAAAGTTGTAATTACATTGAATGAGCATGTAGACTAAGTAAAGATAAATCACAGGTATTGTACCTATAAATGGCGTACCCGCCAGAGTACTCTTCGATTCCGGAGCTACTCATTCCTTTATATCTGTGTCATTTGGAAAGAAGACAAAATTATCCATCAAAACATTAGACTACAAATTACTGGTACGGTCACCGATGGGGTTAGAAGTGGAACTAGAGAAGGGTTATGGACCATGTCCAGTTCTCATTGGAGGGCAGACCGTAGATGCAACCTTGATACAGCTTGAGATGGCAGACTTTGATGTCATCTTGGGAATGGACTGGTTAGCTCGGCATTCTGCAAATTTATTATGCGCCGAAAAGAAGCTAACATTCAAAGACAAAGAAGGGGCAGAATTCAGTTTCTCGGGAACCAAACTTCCCCGGAGACGCAAGCTCATACTCTCAGCATTAAAGGCTAAGAAGTGCCTTGACAAGGGAGCAGTCGGGTATCTAGTGTCAGTGGTCGACCTAACCAAGGAAGCACCACGAATGGAAGACATTGATGTCGTGCGGGATTATCCTGACGTATTTTCGGAGGAACTACCCGGATTACCACCCGACCGGGCCACAGAGTTTGTAATAGACCTGATACCTGGAGCCGCACCCGTATCAAAAGCACCTTATAGAATGGCTCCTACGGAACTGAAGGAATTAAAAGTGCAACTACAAGAACTGCTGGACAAGGGTTATATTTGACCCTGTATATCACCATGGGGGGCACCGGTGTTATTCGTAAAGAAGAAGGATGGTAGCATTCGATTATGTATCGACTATCGAGAGTTGAATAAACTGACAATCAAGAATCGAAATCCACTACCTCGGATCGATGACTTGTTCGATCAGTTACAAGGAGCGAAAGTATTTTCGAAGATCGATCTTCGATCAGGCTATCATCAGCTGAAGATTAAAGAAGGTGATATTCCGAAGACAGCATTCAGGACCAGATACGGACATTATGAATTTTTGGTTATGTCTTTCGGATTAACTAATGCACCGGCAACGTTCATGGAACTTATGAACCGAGTCTTCCACGATATGTTGGATATGTCGGTTATAGTATTTATTGATGACATATTTGTATATTCCAAGGACAAGGAAACCCATATCAAGAACCTACACGCAGCCCTACAACGTTTAAGGAAAGAGAATCTATATGCCAAATTTTCAAAGTGCGAGTTTTGGCTAAGTGAAGTTGCCTTCCTAGGCCATGTAGTATCCACTGAAGGAATCAAAGTGGATCCCAGTAAGATCGAGGCTATTGTAAAGTGGGAAGCACCAAAGAGCGTTTCGGAAATCAGAAGTTTTCTGGGTCTAGCTGGTTATTATCGGAGATTCGTAGAAGACTATTCTCGGATTGCCGTACCTCTCACCAGTTTGACTAAGAAAGGTGAAAAGTTTGTGTGGACGGATAAATGTGAGAAGAGCTTCTAGACATTGAAGACCAGATTGACAACCGCCCCGATTTTGACTATTCCCGTGCCAGGACAAACATTTACTTTATACACTGATGCGTCGGGACTGGGATTGGGATGTGTGCTTATGCAAGGAGAGCAAGTGATTGCTTATGCTTCAAGCGCTTAAAGGTACATGAGAAAAATTATCCCACTCATGATCCGGAGCTAGCGGCAGGGTACTGCGGTCAAGATATGGAGACATTACCTATACGGGGAGAAATTTCAGATTAAGTCGGACCATAAAAGTCTTACTTATCTATTTAATCAGAAGGAGTTGAATATGAGACAGAGGAGATGGCTGAAACTATTGAAAACTATGATTGTGATATCCAGTATCATCCGGGAAAAGCGAACGTAGTAGCGGATGCATTAAGCAGAAAAGCAATGATAAAATCTCAAGGGGAAGTTAGCACGACCGCAGTAATGTGTACCACCGGAATGGTATTCAATCACGGCAACGAGCAGTATGTGATAGATACAACGGATGAATCAGCCAACCAAGGGTTTATTCATCAGTTTTTGAATATGTTCACGGCATTGAAGATTATACCGGATATAGGGGACGAAGTGAAGACAACTATCAAAGCATATCCTTGTCTGAGAACAGTACAAGAAGATATTGGGAAAGGTAGGACTAACCCTGAGTTCACCTTGGATGACGAGAAAGTACTAAAATACAAAGGAAGAGTATGTGTACCTGAAACAGAAAGTATGGACATTAGACACCGACTGATGAAAGAAGCCCATACCACCATCTATCGATACATCCTGGAAGTACAAAAATGTATCATGACTTGAAGAAACTATATTGGTGGAGGGGAATGAAAGCAGATGTAGCCAATTTCGTGTCTCAATGCCTAAATTGTCAGAAAGTAAAGGCTGAACGACAAAGACCAGCTGGACTGTTTTAGCCATTACCGGAACCAGCATGGAAATGGGACTACAATACTATGGACTCCGTCATGGGACTACCATTGACTCCTCGAGTAGTTGACGCAGTTTGGGTGATTGTGGACCGTCTGACTAAAACAGCTCGCTTCATACCTATACGACCTCAGTATACACTGGAAAGGTTAGCGAAGCTGTATGTGGATAATATTGTTCGATTACATGGTGTTCCAGAAAGTATTGTGTCGGATAGAGATCCACGATTTACTACCAAATTTTGGGAAGGATTGCAAAAGGCTATGGGTACAACGTTGAAGTTCAGTACTGCATTCCACCCACAAACAGATGGACAGTCAGAGCGTACCATTCAGATTCTAGAAGATATGCTACGAGCATGTGTAATTGATTTCAAGGGATCATGGGATGAAAGATTACCATTGATCGAGTTCGTTTATAATAACAGCTATCAGGCTACTATACAGATGTCACCTTATGAAGCATTGTATGGCAGGAAGTGTCGAACTCCCTTGTTTTGGAATGAAGTTGGAGAACGTAGTATTGTTTGACCAGAATTTGTTGAAGAGACTTATCGAGTGGTCGACAACATCAAGGAAAGAGTGAGAACAGCTCAGAACCGCCAGAAGCAATATGCGGATACTCGACGAAGAGATCTGGAGTTTGCCGTAGGTGATAAAGTATTTTTGAAGGTATCGCCTATGCGAGGATTGAAGAGGATCGGACAGAAAGGGAAGCTAAGTCCAAGATATGTCGGGCCGTATGAAATTTTAGCTAAGCGTGGAAAAGTGGCTTACCAGTTAGCACTACCACCATCCAAGTCAAGCGTGCATGACGTATTTCACATTTCCTTATTGAAGAAGTATGTCAAAGACCCAACACATGTTTTGACAGTAGATTTGCCAGAATTGACCGATGATTTGACATTTGAAGTAACACCAACAGAAATCACTAGTTAAAAAGTTCAACGTCTACGCAACAGAGATATCTACTATGTTAAGGTCACATGGAAAAGTAGAGACATGGAAGAAATTACATGGGAAGAAGAAAATTCTATGCGAAAGCAATACCCTCACTTATTTGATTCAGAAGGTACGTACAATTTTGAGGACGAAATTTTTATAAGTTGGGGGGAGTTGTAAGACCCGTGTCAATCTAACCCGGTCTTACCACCTTGAACCTGGTTTACCCATTATGGTCGAGTCAAATGGACCAAGGGCGTGAAGGAGATCGAGATCCCAGGTATCAAATCGACCCAAAAATACTTAAAATAGGGGAAGGGTCGCATACCCAGCTAAGCAGGGTCGGACCTCCCAAAACAAAGAGTCAGACCCTCAGTTTTGAAGGGAGGGTCGAACAGCTTAAGACCCTAGGGTCGACGGGATCATCGACCCTCGGATTCTGCTGAATATAGAAATTAAGAAAATTTCCTAATTTTCGATTGGGATTCTTTCCAAATCTCAATGGGACTTATTTAGGATGTTCCTACTCTATTTAAAGGACGTCCCTAAGCCACTTTCACTCCTTTCACAACCCTAATTGAATTGAGAGAAAGAGAGGGGAAGGAAAAGAGGAAGAAGAAAGGCAAGGAAGAGAACTTAGCAAAAAGGAGAAGAATTTCAGAGAAAAAGTAATCTTCTCAGGTATGGATACTAATTCCATGAGTTTCTACAGACTTTAGGTTAGTTATTGTTGAGAGTGTGATCTCGGAGAAACCCAAACCATCAATCTATGGTTAGGTTTCCATGGAAAACCATAGAAGAATGCGTGAAAGCTATCTAGGTGGGTTATACATGGTTTCAGACCATGGAATGAATGTATAATGGAATGTAGGAGCAAGCCATAGGATCCCAAACACGAGGAATGGATTAAAAGTGGAAATTGGAACAGAGTGCACCAAGGGTCGCACCGAGGGTCGATGACCATCCGACCCTAGGTGTTCCTGACCATCGACCCTCAGCATTCGGGAAGTCCAGAAAGAGGGAAGGGTCGATAGACCCATCGACCCTAGCATCGACCCTACCTCCGACCCTCAGTTATCAGAGAAGTTTTTAATTCTGAATAAATTCTAATTAAATTCTATCGACTTTGTTAGGTCTTCTAGCAATATAATAACACTGTAAAGGTGATTCTAAAGCTTGGAAAAGTATCTTATAGCAAGCTAAGGTGAGGAACCTTAACCCCAAACTAAATTGGTTAATAATAAACTATTTTCTATTTCTTGAGTCCTATGCTATGCTTGATTCTATGCGAATATGTTTGTAATGTGCATACAGCATGCCATCCAATATTTCTACTACTTGTTCATGCATATTTACTTTATTGTTTATAACATGATGATGATGATGATGATGATAGGAATAGGAATGTGCTTGTATGTGTGTGGTTGATGTGCTTGATGCGAGCGAGTATCAGGGGAGGTGTGATGAGAACGTCAATAAACGTTAACCTTTGGCGGGTCTCAGCACTTTAGCTCTATCTCTAACTCAAGTCTTGTGCATTGACATCGTCGTATCGCCATTACTTTAGCAGAACTATTATGTCGTAGAGTATCAGGGGAGGTGGTCTCGGTCCTTGTAGTCTCTGACTCTACCTAGGGGCCTTAGCTCTATCTCTATGGACATTCTTAGGGATGCTGGGGTGAGGCCTTGGATACACTATTTGGCATTAGGATTGGTTAGTTGCGAGCCCAGTTTGCAGCCCTCGCCAACAGGGGCTTACGTGTTGGTATGGCACTATATAGCAATAAACGTAACCTTTGTTATATAATGTTCATGATGGGGTACATGTGAGTTGACGATAAACGTGATCTTCGGGTAACGTCACATACTCGTGTATAGAGGCGGGGTCCATAAACGCGTCCTTTGGCTACTTAAACCTTTCTATTGCGTACTGCAAACTTATATACCAGACCAAAGATATAAATTGATTTTTTGCATGCATATGTATTGTTGCATTGTTTTGGCTACTCACTGAGCCGTGACGTGTGCTCACCCCTCGATGTTGAATATTTTTAGTTGATGATGCGGGTTATACCCTTGAAGACTATATGAATGCGTCTGCGTACAGAAACGTGGCAGCGATGGAAGCTGGAGCTGAAGAGGATACACACGACTCCTCTTGCGAGTGCAACTCGTGTGTATTTGATTAGATGTTTTATAGGTTTCTTTATTCGGATTTATTAAGACATGTATTTGGTATTTAAATATTTATGTCTTAGTTGGAAACAGAATAATTTGCTATTAAATTATTAATATCATCTTAGTTTCTCAGTTCATGTTATTATAAGACTTCCGCTATTGTGTATTTACTCTGATTATGATTACGGATGTGTGTAAGTTTAGATAACGCGGGGATAGGCAATTTGAGATCCTGGTTGAACTGTTGGTTTATTAGCGGTTCATCACATCATTCTGAATAGTGCAGAATTGGGGTGTGACATGTTGGGCATTCCCTATGATCGCCCCATGGTGTACTGTGCGCCTGGAGAGCCACAGTTTGTTGAGATGGAGATGAGGGCAGAGATCGATAATCAGTTGCTCCGTCCTGATCGTTGGCAGATGATAGCTTGTTATTTGCGTCCAGCTCTACGGGTCTTCTGCAAGATTATCCAGCATAATCTGATCCCGCAGAGTGGGCACTATGAGAGGGTTTCTCAGCTGACTCAGTTTCTGATTTACAGTATCTACACTCGCCAGCCCGTCTGCCTTCAATACATCATCATGCGGACTATGATTAGTGCCACATTGTCCGGTCATAGGGGTAATCTACCCTATGGACGCATGATTACAGTCCTACTGACCCGTCTGGGGGTTGACCTGGTAGATGAGAAGATTCAGGAGAAGACCTTCTCGTCGCCTCTAGATTGGGGGGCAATCTGCAAGATGGGTATGCGGGATGCCCAGGTTAGTGATGAGGAGAGGAACACGATGGTGCGCCCTCACACTCGTATCGAGATGGCTGATGCTGAGGCTGCTGCTGCCACTGCTAGAGCTCATGTGGATCCCGTCGACGATGACGACCGCTTGTATATGGATGTTGATGCGATACCACCGCCTTCACCTACTCATGCGGCTGGTATTGGTACTTCTTCTGCGGTGGATCCAGTACCTGAGACTGGTCCTTCACGCCCACCTATTGATATGATTGAGATGCTGCAGGAGATCAAGGAGGCTCAGCGCAGATCTGATCTGAGGATGGAGGAGTTGCTAGACGGTCAGCGTGTGAGGGTGGATGAGCTGTTAGCTGCCCAGCGCATATCAGACACACGGATGGGAGAGCTTATAGAGGTACAGCGTGCGACTGATCGGAGGGTAACCGATCTCACAGCTAGTCTACAGACGACCTAGACTCAGAAAGCCTGGTTGACTAGAGTCTATGCTGAGGACTATGGCAGAGACCGTGAGGCTCCACATCCAGCTTCTTGAGTGTACTTTAGTTTCCTTGTACTTCAGAGTAACTGTCCGGGTTGTGGACTGTACTCTGTTTTCATTATGTATATACGTTTTGTTTCGCTCTCATTATATGTAAACTTGTTTCCCCTTTAATAGATGCATTATTCTCATTTTAAATTTGGTCTCAATCATCACTTGTGATTATAGTGTGTTAATATTACTGTTTTTTACTTTTATCCTATCTCAGTTCACGATTGTCTTGAATGTATGCTAGTTTAGCGGACAAGGGCTGAGATGCTCTGATACCAAGTTGTCACACCCCAATTCTGCACTATTCAGAATGATGTGATGAACCGCTAATAAACCAATGGTTCAACCAGGATCTCGAGTAGGCTATCCCCGCGTTATCTAAACTTACACACATCCGTAATCATAATCAGAGTAAATACATAATAGCGGAAGTCTATAACAACATGAACTGAGAAACTAAAATGATATTAATAATTTAATAGCAAATTATTCTTTTTCCAACTGAGACATAAATATTTAAGTACCAAATACATGTCTTAATAAATCCGAATAAAGAAACCTATAAAACATCTAATCAAATACACACGAGTTGCACTCCCAAGAGGAGTCGTGTGTATCCTCTTCAGCTCCAGCTTCCATCGCTGCCACGTTTCTGTATGCAGACGCATTCATATAGTCTTCAAGGGTATAACCCGCATCATCAACTAAAAATATTCGACATCGAGGGGTGAGCACACATCACGGCTCAGTGAGTAGCCAAAACAATGCAACAATACATATGCATGCAAATCAATTTATATCTTTGGTCTGGTATATAAGTTTGCAGTATGCAATAGAAAGGTTTAGGTAGCCAAAGGTCGCGTTTATTGACCCCGCCTCTATACACGAGTGTGTGAGGTCACCCGAAGATCACGTTTATCATCAACTCACATGCACCCAATCATGAACATTATATAACAAAGGTTATGTTTATTGCTATATAGTGCCATACCAACACGTAAGCCCCTGTTAGCGAGGGCTGCAAACTGGGCTCGCAACTAACCAATCCTAATGCCAAAAGTGTATCCAAGGCCTCACCCCAGCATCCCTCAGAATATCCATAGAGATAGAGCTAAGGCCCCCTAGTAGAGTCACAGACTACAAGGACCGAGACCACCTCCCCTGATACTCTACGACATAATAGTTCTGCTAAAGTAATGGCGATACGACGATGCTAATGCACAAGACTTGAGTTAGAGATAGAGCTAAAGTGCTGAGACCCGCAAAAGGTTAACATTTATTGACGTTCTCATCACACCTCCCCTGATACTCGCTCGCATCAAGTACATCAACCATACACATACAAGCACATGCCTATTCCTATCATCATCATCATCATCATCATCATGTTATAAACAATAAAGTAAATATGCATGAACAAGTAATAGAAATATTGGATGGCATGTTGTATGCACATTACAAACATATTCGCATAGAATCAAGGATGGCATACGACTCAAGAAATAGAAAATAGTTTTTTCTTATTAACCAATTTAGTTTGGAGTTCTGGTTCCTCACCTTAGCTTGCTAATAGATACTCTTCCCAAGCTTTAGAATCACATTTGCAGTGTTATTATATTGCTAGAAGACCTAACAAAGTCGATAGAATTTAATTAGAATTAATTCTAGATTTAAAAACCATGTTGTTAACTGAGGGTCGGAGGTAGGGTCGGAGTCCTGATCGACCCTGGGTGCGACCCTCCCCAGATTCTGAACTTCCCGAACATTGAGGGTCGATGGTCAGGAACACCTAGGGTCGGATGGTCATCGACCCTCGGTGCGACCCTCTATGCACTTTGGTCCAATTCCCTCTTTTAATCCATTCTTCGTGTTTGGAATCATATGGCTTGCTCCTACATTCCATTCTACATGCATTCCATGGTCTGAAACCATGTATAACCCACCTAGATAGCTTTCATGCATTCTTCTATGGTTTTCCATGGAAACCTAACCATAGATTGATGGTTTGGGTTTCTCCGAGATCACACTCTCAACAATAACTAACCTAAAGTCTATAGAAACTCATGGAATTAGTATCCATACCTGAGAAGATTACTTTTTCTCTGAAATTCTTCTCCTTTTTGCTAAGTTCTCTTCCTTGCCTTTCTTCTTCCTCTTTTCCTTCTCTCTTTCTCTCAATTCAATTAGTGTTGTGAAAGGAGTGAAAGTGGCTTAGGGACGTCCTTTAAACAGAGTAGGAACATCCTAAATAAGTCCCATTGAGATTAGGAAGGAATCTCAATCGAAAATTAGGAAGTTTCCTAATTTTATTTTCTTACGGCAACCGAGGGTCAATGGGAGGGTCGATGATCCCGTCGACCCTAGGGTCCTAAGCTGTCCGACCCTCCCTTCAAAACTGAGGGTCTGACTTTCTGTTTTGGGAGGTCCGACCCTGCTTAGCTGGGTATGCGACCCTTCCCCTATTTTAAGTATTTTTGGGTCGATTTGATACTTGGGATCTCGATCTCCTTCACGCCCTTGGTCCATTTGACTCGACCATGATGGTTAAACCTGGTTCAAGGTGGTAAGACCGGGTTAGATTGACACAGGTCTTACAGCCTACGTATTCCAATCCTAAAAATCAAGTCGAAAAACATAGTTCGAATGGGTTTTGTGATTAAAGATTATGAAAGTGATTTATGCATGTGCTTCAATTAGATTTTTTTTGTTTTGTTCAAGTTAAAGTTTATGCTGGATGTATGGTTGATGGGTGGCTTTGTACCGTATTGGGATTCCCAAATTGCCTACGTATTCTAGGGTGTGCCCTAGAAATCAGGTACGATGTAGTTCGAAAAGATTGTGAGAGTCAAATTTGGAATGTGTACCAAATTCCTACCATTTTTGTCAATAGGATTTAGGGATGAGACGTAAATTCCTTCCATTTTTGTCAATAGGATTTAGGGATGAGACCTGAATTCCTACCATTTTTATTTGGAATATATACCAAATTCTTTCTATTTTTTGTCAATAGGATCTAGAGATGAGACCTAAATTCCAACCATTTTTATTGTTTCTATTTTTGTCAATAGGATCTAGGGATGAGACCTAAATTCCTTCCATTTTTATTATTTCTATTTTTAGGTTTCTTGGGTTTCCTATCCCTTTTCATTGTGATTTTCATTTTTTAGGGTTTCATACCCTAATTATTCTCTTTATTATAGGATTTATCTTGCCCTAATTATTCTTTCCATTGTAGGGTTTCCTACCCTAATTGTTGTATTCTTTCCATTTTTAGGGTATTCTACCTTAATTGCTATTTTCTTTCCATTTTTAGGATTTTCTACCCTAATTATTGATCTTTTTAAAAAATTAAATATGGTAGATGAAAGTATTCCAAATATAGCAGTGATAACATTCCAAATATAGCAGTGTGCATCCAAACATGACAATATGTCCAAAGATAGCATGTAAAAATACTCTGTCATGGTAGTGCGCATGTGTAACATGTATAAACAATCCAATATAGCAATGTGCATGTGTAGCATTCCAAAACAGCAAGAATCGTGTAAGCATGAAGACGGTATACGTATCAACATAGAATCCAATGGTTCACTGCTTAAAATCACATAAAATTCAAGATCGATGGCTCACAAGTAATATCAGCAAATGATCAAAATCAATTTAACATCCTATGACTCAATTTCTTATCATCACATCATCTAAATCATCCAACGACTCATATTTCATATCATCATATGATCAGAATAAATTAATCATCAAATGGCCATATTTTTGAACCATATTAAAATTTTAAATCAAGTGGGAACAAAGGATATTGATCCGATGATTATGGCATAGCAAAGCATGTAGGATGAAGAATGATTATGTTTTTTTTGGGATTTTGACTATCCGGTTTTGCTGGAGGATTGATGGTATTTACGGGTGAGGAAAAATAGCAACAGTGCTCATGCAAGAGTGATGAGAGCATTCGATTGTAGCAGTGGGGATGAGGTGTATGGTGCATTAGGTCGGTTGAGGTAATAGAATGGTATACTGTGGAATGGTGATGATAGGTGTGAGGGGATACAACAAGTGGGCAGCATGTGATGTGGTGTTGGGTTTGATACGGGCATGTATCAATGAAGGGGATTGAAGGTGCACGGGTGGACAGGTCGTGAAATGGCAGCACTGTTGTTGGGATTTGGACAGGTGGAGATTGGTTTTAATAGATGGACTACGTGGAGTTGAAGGTGGTGGACAAGTTGGTGATTATCGGTTTAAGTGGGGAATTATATTCGGTGGAGCAGGAGTTGAAGAAGATGGGGGGTGCAGGCTGCGGTGAGTGGGTTTATTGGAATGTTAGGTGTCGAGGATGGATGAAAGGTACTGGGGTGCTGCAAACCAAACAAGAAAAAAAACAAAAAAAATAGAAAATAAACTAAACTAGCTTACCTCTCTTCTGGATGCGTCTCTCTTCTTCTCCTTCTCTCGGTCTCTCTAATTTCTCTCTCCAATTTTTCCAGATCTCTGCCCTCTATCCTCTTCTTCTATTTTGATCTCCTTTCTGCTCTCTCTCTCTCTCTCTCTCTCTCTCTCTCTATTTTTTAGCTCTTCGATTTTCTTTTCCAAAACCGAAACAAAACCCCTCTCTTTTCCCGTCTCTCCCTCTCTCTCTCTTTCTCTTTCTCCTCTCTCTCTCTCTCTCTCTCTCCGATTTTCTTTTTCAAGCCCAAAAACAATCCCCTCCTCCTTTTATCTCCCCTCTCTTTCGTTCCATCCCCCCTCTTCTCGATCCACCTTCCTTTTTTCTGTTTTTTTCCCTTTTTTTATACTTTTTTCCACCTTTCTCTCTCTCTCTCTCCTCTTCTTGATCCTTTTTCCTTTTTTTTGTTTTTTCCTTTTTTTTATACTTCTTTCCACCTCTCTCTCTCTCTCTCTCTCCTTTTCTCGATCCTCTTTTTTTTTGTTTTTCCCCTTTTTTATACTTCTTTCCACCTCTCTCTCTCTCTCTCTCTCTCTCTCCTCTTCTCGATCCTCTTTCTTTTTTTTGTTTTTTCCCCTTTTTTTTATACTTCTTTCCACCGCTATCTCTCTCTCTCTCTCTCCTCTTCTCGATCTTCTTTCTTTTTCTGTTTTTTTCCTTTTTTTATACTTCCTCTCCACCGATCTTCTTCTCTCTCTCCTCTTTTAGTTTTTTTTCCTTTTTTCCATTTTTTTCCTTTTTTTATATTTCTTTCCTTTTCTCACCGACTCCCTTTTATTCAGATCCTACTTTTCTCTTTTTTATATATATATATAAAACATATATACAAACATATAATATATTAATATATTAATATATATGATATAATATACATATAAGACGTATGCATATATTATATTATATATTATAATATATTATACATTATATAATAAAGAAATGCATGCATATGCACTGGCATGAATTGGTCCGGATTGACAAGGATTGATTGGATTGGGCCAAGACTGGCTTAGGTTGAGTTGAGTTGACTAGATTGACTGAAATTAACTGGGTTTCTCTCTCTATCATTTCATGGGTCATTTCCACTGTCATTCTGCATGGAATTTTCCAATAACCTCTATTTCCAATTTTCTGTGTTCACTTTGTAGAACATTAAAAATGAGGAATAATGGAACTTGAATCACCTCATTTGAAAATAAAATGGCAAACTTATGAATTTCTGAAGTTTAAGCAGACCAATTATCAATAATTTGGCTGACCATTCTGCATGGGATCCTTCGGAGACTTCTATCGAAAATCCTTTACATCCACTTTGTAGAGTACTAAAAATGGAACATAATGAAACTGAAATTACCTGATTTGGATATGGGGTGATCAAAATATGAATTTTTGAAGATTAAATGACCATTTCCATATATAATTTTGCATGGGACCCCCCGTAGACTTCTACCCGAGATTTTCCACGTCCACTTTGTAGGACAACACAAATAAAGAATAATGGCTTTGGAATCATCTGAATCCGACATAGAACGGAAAAGATATGAAGCTTTGAAGTTCTAACGATAATTTTACATAAAAGCTTACATGGGGCCCACTGGTGACTTCTACCCGGGATTTTTCACGTCCACTTTGAAGATGACTAAAAATAAGGAATAATGGTACTTAAACCATATGATTCAGATGTCGGATGATCAAGATATCATGATTTGAAATTCAAACAATCCAACTTACGATAATTTGCATGAAAGCCCCTGGGATTATTTATGATAATTTCAGAAACCTCGCTTGTACGTATCATCCGACTAAAATGATCATATCTTCTTCGTTTAATATCAGAATTGAGCAATTCTGGTCTCATTTTGAAGATAATTTCATGACCTATGCAACCATGCAGATTACAGTCTGTGACCTTATTGTGGGACCCACCAAAAACTACCTCGAGATCGTAGTCAAAACTTAAATTTTCTCTCATCTTTCTTTCCTTGTTGACTAGTAGGACTTTGTTCAGTTGGAAATGACAAAAATGGGGTGCTTACAGATGCCCCTCTTCGGCCGAGATTGTAAACAATTGAGGCCGAAGACAAATTGGCCCATTTTTGCATTATTTTACACTTGATCTGGATTCTACTGTTGCACAACAAACAACTGTAGATGTTAAGCTCCTTGAGTAGCAACCTCATCGGGTCTGTGACTTTGGCTCAAGACCGCTCATGATGTGACTGTAACTGTCAAGCTTCTTGAGTAGCGACCTTATCAGGTCTATGACTTTATCTCAAGACCACTCATGATGTAACTGTAACTGTCAAGCTTCTTGAGTAGCGACCTCATCAGGTCTGTGACTTTATCTCAAGACCGCTCATGATGTAATTGTAATTGTCAAGCTTCTTGAGTAGCTTCTTGAGTAGTGACCTTATTAGGTTTGTGACTTTAGCACAAGACCGCTCATGATGTAACTGTAACTGTCAAGCTTCTTGAGTAGCGAACTCACCGGGACTGTGACTTTATCTCAAGACCGCTCATGATGTAACTGTAACTGTCAAGCTTCTTGAGTAGCGACCTCATCAGGTCTGGGACTTTATCTCAAGACCGCTCATGATGTAACTGTAACTGTGCTTTGTGCTCTGGATTTGTAACCTCTAAATGTATAGCCTCTGGATGTGTAGCCTTTGGATGTATAGCCTCTGGACCGAATTTGGGGTGTCCCAAATTACCTACGTATCCTTTGGGACTTCCGTCCCTCCAGAATCAGGTTCCGCGTAGTTCGGGCCTGTTATGTGTGTTTTTTTTTTCATGCAGTGTTCTATCTGTAAACTAATCCATTGTGAGCACGTTACCGAAGGATGCCTACAAAGGTGCAAATCCACTACAACATAGGTCATAAGCATATCCAACGGGCTTTCTTAGGCCGTAATTATTCAGACTCGTTCTGACCACACTTCTGCTAATGCACATATTTACATTGTACTACCATGTCTGGGCTTAAATTTTTAAGCAAACTGACAGTATGAGAGAAATCAATGGCCTGAATAGGCTGATAAGAAACTGTTCCAAATGGGTCAGCCATCTGGGAGAATGTTTGGTTGTTTATGTGGAATGGCCTGATCTCCACTAGGAGATGCCATTTTAGCTTATGAAGGATGGACCAATAGAACTCTCGGACACTGTTTAGATTAATGAATGGCTGATGTGAGTTTTGGTCAGAATTGTTATGATTATTTTTAGAATGGCATGCTCACAAGAGTCATATCAGAGATGTAAAACAAGGGCTTGATGTGAAACTCTGAACAGCTGTCGGATTGTTAGACGGGAGATAGAGTTCTTGCCTATAATCAGGAATTCCTTTCCCTAACAATTGATGAATTGACGTATTATCCCTTTATGATGAAAGTTGTTGTCTCGTTTGAAAGTCTTGTCCAACCTTACTGTGAGACCTACCATATGGCTAAGTCAGCTTGCCCCAAGCCTGTAAACGGAAGCCTGTCCACACTCTTTTTTTTTTTTTTTTTGCAATATGTAGGCTATACGTAATACTGCTTTACTTGATCCAGATTTGTCAAGTATTGTAATTCATCTCCATTCAGATTAGTCAGACGAACAGCCTTCCCTGGTAATATTTCCTTGACAATGTATGGTCCGCTCCAGTTTGGACGAAACTTGCCCCTTGGATCATGTGTTGGTGCTCTCTGCTCCTTCAGCACTAAATCACCAACTGCTAAATGACGGATTCAGACTTTCTTGTTGAAGGTATTTGCTATTCTCTACTGGTCTCAGGGATCTTGCATTCCATTGCTACCCTTAGTGATTGCACCTCCAACTCAACAGGGAGTACTGCTTCCATGCCATAGACCAAGGAGTAAGGTGTTGCCCCAGTAGATGTTCTGATTGAGGTTCTGTAAGCCCAAAGTGCATATGGGAGTTTATCTGCCCAATCAGCATTGGTTTGTGCCATCTTTTGTAAAATAACTTTTATGTTCTTATTGGCTGCTTCGATTGCCCCATTTGTCTGTGGTCTATATGGGGAGGATCTATGTCTCTTGATGTGGAATTTATCGCACAGTTCCTCCACTTTACCCCTGAAGTATTGTCCTTGATAAAAAATAAGAGCTTGAGGCACCCCGTGTCGATAGATGATCTGCTTTTGTAGGAATTTTGCCACTTTGTTTGCTGTGAGTTTTGCATATGGCTGAGCTTCCACCCATTTTGTAAAATAATCAATAACTACCAAAATAAACTCTTGTCCACTTGATGCTTTAGGATGTATCTTGCCTATCACATCAATACCCCATGTCGAGAAAGGCCATGGGGAGCTGAACGTGTGCAATTTCGTCGGAGGTACATGTATCAAATTGGCAAATATTTGGCATTTGTGGCATTTCTTCACATATTCTACACAGTCTGCCTCCATTGTGTTCCAGAAGTACCCTAGTCGGAGGATCTTCATTGCAAGCATTCTAGCATTCATATGGGGGCCACACACTCCTTGGTGTACTTGCTCGATGACATTCTGTGCTTGCTCTTCATCAACACAAACTAGTTGTATTCCTTCATAAGATCACTTGTACAAGATGTCTTCGCATAACACAAATTGAGAGGCATATCTTCTCAAGAATTTCTTGTCTCCTACCGAAGCATCGATGGGATACTTTCCTTCTTTGATGAAATCCACAATTAGCGCAAACCAAGGGCGACCATCGAGTGTCAAAGCATTGATTTCACCCACGTGTGCAGGCTGTGTTCTTCATTCAATTATCAAAGGTTTCATCTTCTCTGCTGGATCATCTCCAATCATTGATGCTAGGGTGGCCAATGCATCAGCGTATGTATTAGTATCTCTTGGTGAGTAGTCAAACTCTATCTGCTCAAAGCTTTGGGCCAATGCCATTGCACATTCCTTGTAGGGTATGAACTTTTCATCCTTGGTCCTCCAATCTTTTCTAACTTGATAGATGACAATAGATGAATCACCATATACTTTTAGTTTCTTGATGCCAATGGCTAATTCCGCTTTCAAACCCATAATGCATGCTTCATATTCTGCAATATTGTTTGTGCAATCAAACTCCAAACGGAAGGCAAATGGTATAAATGTACCCTCTGGGTCTATGAATAGCACTCCTGCACCGTATCCTTTGTGATTAGCTTCTTAATTAAAGAACATAAGCCATGTATCTGTTTGTCTATCTTCTTGAGTCACATGTACCTCCTTATCTGGAAACACATCTTCTAAGTGTTGGAAACTACCTTCTACTGGATGTGCAGACAAATGTTCAGCTATCGCACTCCCTTTTATGGACTTTTGAGTGGTGTATGTGATGTTAAACTATGATAACAAAAATAACCATCTGGCCATTCTTCCTGTAAGGGCAGGCTTCTCAAATAAGTATTTCAATGGATCCATCCGAGAGATTAGTATGATATGATGTGAGAGCATGTAATGCCTCAATCTCTTTGTTACCCAAACTAAAGCAGTACATGTCTTCTCCAATGAGGTGTAATTGGCTTCATATCCGGTGAACTTCTTACTTAAGTAGTAGATTGCTTTCTCTATTCGCCCATCTAAGTCATGTTGTGCGAGCATTGTTCCCATAGAATTATCCAATATTGACAAGTATAGTAGCAGGGGTCTCCCAGGCACTGGGGGTACGAGGACCAGTGGATTCATCAGATATGTCTTGATTTTCTCGAACGCCATTTGACATTGAGGGTTCCAGGTCTTTGGCTGATTCTTCCTCAACCGCTTAAATATTGGCTCACATGTGGCTGTGAGGTGTGCAATGAATCTGTTTATGTATTGTAATCTCCCCAAAAATCCCTTTATTTCTTTTTCAGTCCTTGGTGGTGGCATCTCTATTATAGCTTTGATTTTGGATGGATCTATCTCAATGCCTCTGCGGCTAACCATGAAGCCCAACATCTTCCCTGCTGTCATTCCAAACGCACATTTTTGCGGGTTCAGTCTCAACTTATATTGTTTAATCCTCTCAAAGAATGCTCTGAGTGCGAATATGTGGCCTTCATGGGTAATAGATTTTACAATCATATCATCCACGTACACCTCAACCTCTTTGTGGATCATATCATGTAATATGGTTGTGGCCATTCTTTGATATGTCGCCCCGACGTTCTTCAACCCAAATGGCATTACACTATAACAGTAGGTGCCCCAGTCCGTGGTAAAAGCAGTCTTGGCTTTATCTTCTGGTGCCATCTTTATTTGGTTGTACCCTGAGAATCCATCCATAAATGATAGTAATGCATGTCTTTCCCTATTGTCCACCAAAATGTCAATCTTGGGTAGCGGGAAATCATCCTTAGGGCTCGCTTTGTTTAGGTTTCGATAATCCACGCATACCCTCAACCTTCCATCCTTCTTTGGTACAATCACAATGTTTTCCAACCACTCAGGGTGCCTGTTTACTTCTAAGAATCTTGCATCCAATTGCTTCATTTTGTCCTCTTTGACCTTTAATGTCCATTCAGGTCGTAGCCTTCTTAGCTTCTGTTTATGTGGCTTTGCTTCCAGGAACAAAGGTATCTTGTGTTGCACAACTTTAGGATCAATGCCGGGCACCAAGCAAACACTTCTTGGTACTCTATTAGCAATTCTATCATCAGGGCCGCCTCTTCCTCAGTCAGGGTAGCGCCAATCTTGATCTCACAAGGCTCTTCAACTGTACCTAGATTGATCATTAAGTCTTCGCCAACAGGTTGGGCCTTTTTCTCTTATGAGGTTTCAACTTGTCGTTGTATATCAATAGGGATTTTATCATATTCATCATTGTTAGAGTTAGAGCTTAAAATTGGAATGGAAGATGTAGAAACAAAGTAATAAGAAATATCATCTTTATTAATTATGGATAACAGTGGTACAGAAGAAGTGGCTCCTAATGGAACGGACTCAAAGCTGGAAAAGGACTCATTCCTATCTATTGACTCTTCTACTATGGGCTCAGACATGGCCATACTAGGAATACATGACTCATCATTGGTATAGACTAAACTATCTAAGCAACTCCAATTTGGGATCACACCGTTGAAGGGATAGATCAGTTGTTGTGGATTTGTCTCTTCATTTTTGTTTCCTTCGATGAGTGTCATCACTTGATCTTCCTCGAACAGGTTACCGATATCAACTATATCTGCCTCAGATTGTAGCTCTCCTCTTTGCTCTTTTGCCGGTGTCTTCTCAATATCTTCCCAGTCAATAGTACAGTCAAAGAAAATATCAAACCCGGGCCATCATCTCTGGAATCGCCCATCAAACCAAGGTTCGGAGAAACCATGGAAAGGTGAGTCATCTCCTTCTTTGACGAAATACCCATTCAGAGTTTTATAGTATGGAGTATTTTCTTGACTGTACAATCCTTCAGTCAATAGTTGATTGATTTGCCCATCTGTTCTCTGCTGTTGCGATCTTCCTCTGCTCATACCTGTAGCCTTTATTGTATTACTACTATCATATGCATTACTATTTTTGTATTTTTTCTTCTCGAGCCTCAGAAATCTTTGATTGGCTCCCCACTATTTCTGCTCTATCAACTCTAAATCATGTCCGTTGGGTATGTATCTTAGTCCAAATCTGTGCTCATTAATTAACATAGATAAGACTTCAATATTACCTTGTTGATGTAAGCCGAGGCCCATTCCTGGAAAATAAGATATATTTAGCAATTGACGAAATGGAAAAGACAAATGCGTACCTATGGGATCTGCCCCTATGATAGCCGAGATATTGTCTATTTTAAAGCCACCAAGATGGACAGTCTCAGATGATCCCTCATCACAGTCAAAACCCATCCTCCTTGTAGCCAGTGCATTGACCATTTATGAATCCGCATTGATGGTTATGATGATGTCCCCATGTATGAATTTGACTTTCTGATGCAAGGTGGAGCAACTGCATTGGTTGCATGTAACCATGGTCAACCCAGTAGTATATTAAATGTAGCCTGGATATCAATGACTTGTAACTCTGTATCAAATACAGCCGGACCGACTCGGATAGGCACAGTGAAGACACCTTGGATGGCCCTGCGGGTGTTATCATAAGCCTTGGTGATCAGATCTGATGGCTTCATCTCTTCATCTTTGAATCCCATGTACCTGAATGTTCTGAGGGGAAATACATTTAGGGCTGACCCATTATCAATTAATACCTGTGAAACAACCTTGTCTTTGCAACCAATAGTGATGTGTTTGGCTCCTTCACTAGGGAAGTCTGCATTGCTAAATATGATTGAATTTACTGCATAACGGCCACCGACCAGATCCGCTAGTTCATTGCAATCCATTATTACCGGGACATGTATGCTTGTCTGGATTTTAGCACGGCGTCCCTATGAGCTTTTGATGCCATTAATAGCTCCCAGATGGAGACATTTTCTTGCATCTTCTACAATTGTTTGAGAACCGGATTGGGTGGTTCAGGTTGACTAGATTGCCCCAGTTCCTTTTCTCTGGCCAACTGGACTGGATTCTCTGCTGCTAAATGTGTTGGCTTGTACCCTTTGCCCATACGGGTTTCTGCCACAGTCCTGTCTTCTCCTGGGATGTAGATGCCATAGCTATCAAACTGTTCATCCAAATGACTGACTTCCTGTCCTTCATCGGGTATGTAGATTCCGAATTCATCAAATTATTCATTCAGCTGAGTAATTTCTGTTTCTTCATCGGGTATGTAGACACTGTAAGGCTCCTCTGGCTCTTCAAAATGTCCATAGTATCGGGGATAAGTAGGATCAAGCTCTTGGTCCAAATTGTCACTATCATGCAAACTTCAATCTCCAGAACCTTTTCCTTGGACTCCGACATCTCCCATTCTATGAAATTCACATTAGGATATGGGAGTGGGTTATTGTTGATTGATGCCTGATTGGTTCTTCCTTGTACTTTGAATGCCCCTGAATCAATTAGGTCTTGTATGACATTTTTGAGGTTCCAACAGTATTCCGTATCATGACTTGCCTGATTGTGGAACTTATAGAATTTCTCCACACGATAGGAGGCTGGTGGTGGGTTTGGCACATTCATGGGTGGTGGTGGCTTTAATTTTCCAACCCTCATCAATCTTTCCATCAACACTTCCCTTGGTAATGATAACTCCGTATACAACCTGAAAGGCCTTTGTCGTGGAGCTGGTAAAGCATAGTTAATTGTTGTCGGTGCAACAACCGTATTCATAACTGCTACTTCCTTGTGGGCATGGGCATTGTTGTACTTGGGTTGATAGGATCTCCTGCTTGGACCCGCCTCCTACTTTTCCATTCTCATCAAGAGTTCATCTCCATATTTAATGGCATCTTCTACTTGTTGTCCTGCTACGACCAACCCTTCGAATGTGAGGATATCCTGTCCAAAAATATATGCTTTGTATGCTTTATTGAGCCCTTTCATCATCATTTGGACTTGGTCCCTCTCTGACGATCAATCCCAAAGTTGTGCAGCCACTTTCCTGAACCTGGTCAAGTATTCTGTGAAGCCTTCATCAGATTTTTGTACCATGGTCTCTAATTGTCTCCTATGAGTCTCGATCTCAGTATTATAGTAGTAATGATTGGTGAATGCTCTAGTGATATCGGTCCAAGAGTGGACTTGTGAGGGGTTCAGATTCATTAGCCATCTATGTGCCCCTCCAGTTAATGAGAATTGGAACGCCTACCCTAATTGTTCATCAGTAAACCTGTAAGACCCGTATCAAACTAACCCGGTCTTACCACCTTGAACCTAGTCTACCCATCATGGATGAGCCAAATGGACCATGTGCGAGAATGAGATCACGATCCCAGGTATTAAACTGACCCAAAAACACTTAAATTAAGGGGAGGGTCGCATACCCAGCAAGGGAGGGTCGGACCCCCCCGCCAAGACAGAAGTCAGACCCCCAGTTTTACATGGGGGGTCGGACACTTTAGGAACCAGGGGTCGACGGGATCTCCGACCCCCCTATCGACCCCCGGTACTCGATAAATCTAAAAATTAGGAAAGTTTCCTAATTTCGATGGGATTCCATCCAAATCTCAATGGGACTTATTTTAGGAGTTTCTACTCTATAAATAGGACGTCCCTAAGCCTATTTTACTCATTTTACAACCCTAATTGAATTGAGAGAAAGAGAAGAGAAGGAAGAGAAGGAAAAGAGAAGGAAAGAAGAGAAGAAGGCCAAGGGAGAAGAGTTGCAGAGAAGGAGTATTCTTCTTAGGTATGGATACTAATTCCATGAATTGCTAAAGACCTTAGGATAGATAATGCAGAGAGTATGATCTCGGAGAAACCCAAACCATCAACCCATGGTTAGGTTTTCGTGGAAAACCATGGGGGAAAATCATGAAAGCCATATGGGTGGTAGAATCATGGTTCTAGACCATAGAACAGGAGTAGAATGGATTATAGGAGCAAGCCATAAGACCCCAAACACGAAGAATGGACTGAAGGAAGAAAATCGACCAAAACCCACAGGGGGTCGCATGGGGGGTCAATGGGCAATCGACCCTACCAGACCCTGAGCATCGACCCCCAGTGTTCGGGAAGTCCAGAATAGGGGTGGTCGCACCCAGGGTCGATCATTACTCCGACCCTACCTCTGACCCCCAGTTAACAGAATGGTTTTTAAAAATCAGAATTAATTCTAATTAAATTTTATCGACTTTGTTAGGTCTTCTAGCAATATAATAACAATATAAAGGTGATCTTAAAGCATGTAAGCGGATCTATTAGCAAGCTAAGGTGAGGAAACAGAACTCTAAACTAATTGGTTAATAACAAATTATTTTCTCTTTTCTTGAGTCTAATGGCAGGCTTGATTCTATGCGAATATGTTTGTAATGTGCATACAACATGTCATCCAATATTTCTACTATTTGTTCATGCATATTTACTTTATTGTTTATAACATGATGATGATAATGATGATAGGAATAGGCATATGAACGTATGTGTATGGTTGGTGTACTTGATGTGGAGTATCAGGGGAGGTGTGATGGGAACGTCAATAAACGTTAACCCTTGGCGGGTCTCAGCACTTTAGCTCTATCTCTAACTCAAGTCTTGTGCATTAGCTGTCACACCCCAATTTCGCACTGTTCAAAATGGTGTGATGAACCGCTAGCAAACCAACGGTTCAACCAAGATCTCGAATAGACTATATCCGTGTTATCTGAATCCCATACATCCACAATCATAATCAGAGTAAATACAAAATAGCGAAAGTCTTATAATAAAATGAACTGAGAATCTATGTGATATTAAAATTTAGATAACAAATTATTCTGTATCAACTGAGACATAAATAATTAAATAACAAATACATGTCTTTAATAAACCCAAATAAATAAACCAAAAACCTAATTGAATACACATGAGTTGCACTCGCAGGAGACGTCATGTGTATCCACTTCATCTTCAGCTTCCATCGCCGCTACATTCCCGTACGCTGGAGCATTTACATAGTCTTCAACGGTAAAACCTGCATCATCAACTAAAAATATTCAACGCCGAGGGGTGAGCACACATCATGGCTCAGTGAGCAAACAAAACAATGCAACAATACATATGCATGCAATCAATTTATATCTTTGGTTTGGTTTATAGTTTGCACTGTGCTATAAAAAGGATAGGTGGCCGCCGCACCTCTATACACAAGTATGTGGATACGCCCAATGACTCCTGCACTGTCGCCCCACAATAGCTAAAATGGCACAATATACACTCCATGAAAATGGCATAGCTGTACCGGTTGATACCATACCAACAAATAAACCCCTGCTGGCTAGGGTTGCAAATTGGGCTCGCAACTAACCAATCCTAATGCCAAATAGTGTATCCAAGGCCTCACCCCAGCATCCCTCAGAGCACCCGTAGAGATAGAGCTAAGGCCCCTCGATAGAGTATAGGACTCAAGGACCGAGACCCCCCTTGATGCCCTACGTCACAATAGTTCTGCTAAGGTAATGGCGATACGACGACATCAGTGGACATGACTTGAGTAGACCATAGCACAATATACACCCCATGAAGAACGGTCATGGTTGTACCGGTTGATACCATTCCTACCCTCACCATATACACTGGCCAAACAGAAACATTCACATGTCTTTTCCTATCATCATCATCATCATCATGTTATAAACAATAAAGTAAATATGCATGAACAAATAATAGAAATATTGGATGACATGTTAAATGCACATATAAGCATATACGCATAGAATCAATATGGCATTGGACTCAAGAAGTAAAACAGTTTATTATTAACCAGTTAGTTTAGGTCTTGTTCCCTCACCTTAGCTTGCTAATAGATACTTTTCCAAGTTTTAGAATCACCTTTATAATGTTATTATATTGCTAGAAGACCTAACAAAGCCGATAAAATTTAATTATAATTTATTCAAAATTTAAAAACCATTCTGTTAACTGAGGGTCGGAGGTAGGGTCGGAGTCTTGATCAACCCTGGGTGCGACCCTCCCCATTCTGGACTTCTTGAATACTGAGGGTCGATAGTTAGGATCACCTAAGGTCGGATGGTCATCGACCCTCGGTGCGACCCTCGGTGTATTTTGGTCCAATTCCCTCTTTTTAGTCCATTATTCGTGTTTGGGGTCCTATGGTTTTCTCCTACAGTCCATTCAACATTCATTCCATGGTCTGGAACCATGAATCATCCACCTAAACAGCTTTCATGCATTCTCCTACGATTTTCTATGAAAACATAACCATAGATTGATGGTTTGGGTTTCTCCGAGATCACACTCTAAGGTCTGTAGAAACTCATGGAATTAGTATCCATACCTGGGAAGAATACTCCTTCTCTGCAACTCTTCTCTTTTGGCTAAATTCTCTTCCTTGCTTCTCTTCTTCTTCTTCATTTCCTTATCTTCTCTTTCTCTCAATTCAATTAGGGTTGTGAAAGGAGTGAAAGAGGTTTAGGGACGTCCTTTAAATAGAGTAGGAACATCCTAAAATAAGTCCCATTGAGATTAGGAAAGAATCCAAATCAAAAATTAGGAAATTTCCTAATTTCAGTTTCTGACGGAAATCGAAGGTCGATGGGAGGGTCGATGATCCCGTCGACCCTAGGTTTCTAAGTTTTCCGACCCTCCCTTCAAAACTGAGGGTCTGACTTTCTGTTTTGGGGGGTCCGACTGTCACACCCCAATTCCACACATTTCAGAATGGTGTGATGAACTGCTAATAAATCAACGGTTCAACCAAGATCTCAAATAGGCTATCCCCGTTTTATCTGAACCCCATACATCCGTAATCATAATCAGAGTAAATACACAATAGCGGAAGTCTTATAATAACATGAACTAAGAAACTAAGATGATATTAATAATTTAATAGCAAATTATTCTGTTTTCAACTGAGACATAAATATTTAAATACCAAATACATGTCTTAATAAATCCAATAAAGAAACCAATAAAATATCTAATCAAATACACACGAGTTGCACTCGCAAGAGGAGTCGTGTGTATCCACTTCAGCTTCAGCTTCCATTGCTGCCATGTTCCCGTACGCAGACGCATTCATAAAGTCTTCAACGGTATAACCTGCATCATCAACTAAAAATATTCAACGTCGAGGGGTGAGCACACATCACGGCTCAGTGAGTAGCCAAAACAATGCAACAATACATATGCATGCAATCAATTTATATCTTTGGTCCGGTTTAAAGTTTGCAGTATGCAATAGAAATGTTTATGTAGTCAAAGGTCGTGTTTATTGACCCCGCCTCTATACACGACTGTGTGACGTCACCCGAAGATCATGTTTATCATCAACTCACATGCACCCAATCATGAACAATATATAACAAAGGTTACGTTTATTGCTATATAGTGCCATACCAACACGTAAGCCCCTGTTGGCGAGGGCTGCAAACTGGGCTCGCAACTAACCAATCCTAATACCAAAAGTGTATCCAATGCCTCACCCCAGCATCCCTCAGAATGTCCATAGAGATAGAGCTAAGGCCCCCCGGTAGAGTCAGAGACTACAAGGACCGAGACCACCTCCCCTGATACTCTACGACATAATAGTTCTGCTAAAGTAATGGCGATACGACGATGCCAATGCACAAGACTTGAGTTAGAGATAGAGCTAAAGTGCTGAGACCCGCCAAAGGTTAACGTTTATTGACGTTCTCATCACACCTCCCCTGATACTCGCTCGCATCAAGTACATCAACCACACACATACAAGGACATGCCTATTCCTATCATCATCATCATCATCATCATGTTATAAACAATAAAGTAACTATGCATGAACAAGTAATAGAAATATTGGTTGGCATGCTGTATGGACATTACAAACATATTCGCATAGAATCAAGCATGGCATAGGACTCAAGAAATAGAAAACAGTTTTTGTTATTAACCAATTTAGTTTGGAGTTCTGGTTCCTCACCTTAGCTTGCTATAAGATGCTTTTCCAAGCTTTAGAATCACCTTTACAGTGTTATTATATTGCTAGAAGACGTAACAAAGTCGATAGAATTTAATTAGAAATAATTCCAGATTTAAAAACCACTCTGTTAATTGAGGGTCAAAGGTAGGGTCGGAGTCCTGATCGACCCTGGGTGCGACCCTCCCCAGATTCTGAACTTCCCGAACACTGAGGGTCGATGGTCAGGAACACCTAGGGTCGGATGGTCATCGACCCTCGGTGCGACCCTCTGTGCACTTTGGTCCAATTCCCTCTTTTTAATCCATTCTTCGTGTTTGGGGTCCTATGGCTTGCTTCTACATTCCATTAAACATTCATTCCATGGTCTGGAACCACGAATCAACCACCTAGATAGCTTTCATGCATTCTTCTATGGTTTTCCATGAAAACCTAACCATAGCTTGATGGTTTGGGTTTCTCCGAGATCACACTCTCTCTAATAACTATCCTAAGGTCTGTAGAAACTCATGGAATTAGTATCCATACCTGAGAAGATTACTTTTTCTCTAAAATTCTTCTTCTTTTTGCTAAGTTCTCTTCCTTGCCTTTCTTCTTCCTCTTTTCCTTCTCCTCTCTTTCTCTTAATTCAATTAGGGTTGTGAAAGGAGTGAAAGTGGCTTAGGGACGTCCTTTAAATAGAGTAGGGTTATCCTAAAATAAGTCCCTTTGAGATTAGGAAAGAATCCCAATCGAAAATTAGGAAATTTCCTAATTTTATTTTCTTACGGCAACCGAGGGTCGATGGGAGGGTCGATGATCCCGTCGACCCTAGGGTCCTAAGCTATCCGACCCTCCCTTCAAAACTGAGGGTCTGACTTTCTGTTTTGGGAGGTCCGACCCTGCTTAGCTGGGTATGCGACCCTTCCCCTATTTTAAGTGTTTTTGGGTCGATTTGATACCTGGGATCTCGATCTCCTTCACGCCCTTGGTCCATTTGACTCGACCATGATGGGTAAACTTGGTTCAAGGTGGTAAGACCGGGTTAGACTGACACGGGTCTTACAACTCCCACCAACTTATAAAAATTTTGTCCTCGAAATTGTACGTACCTTCTGAATCAAATAAGTGAGGGTATTGTTTCCGCATAGCATTTTCTTCTTCCCATGTAATTTCTTCCATGTTTCTACTTTTCCATGTGACCTTAACATAGTAGATATCTCTGTTGCGTAGATGTTGAACCTTTCGACTAGTGATTTTTGTTGGTGTTACTTCAAATGTCAAATCATCAGTCAATTCCGGTAAATCCACTGTCAAAACATGCGTTGGGTCTTTGACATACTTCTTCAATAGGGAAATGTGAAATACGTCATGCACACTTGACATAGATGGTGGTAGTGCTAACTGATAAGCCACTTTTCCACGCTTAGCTAGAATTTCATACGGCCCGACATATCTTGGACTTAGTTTCCCTTTCTGTCCGAACCTCTTCAATCCTCGCATGGGCGATACCTTCAAAAATACTTTATCACCTACGGCGAACTCTAGATCTCTTCGTCGAGTATCCGCATATTGCTTCTGACGGTTCTGAGCTGTTCTCACTCTTTCCTTAATGATGTCGACCACTCGACAGGTCTCTTCAATAAATTCTGGTCCAACAATACTACGTTCTCCAACTTCATTCCAGAACAACGGAGTTCGACACTTCCTGCCATACAGTGCTTCATAAGGTGACATCTGTATAGTAGCTTGATAGCTATTGTTATAAGCGAACTCGATCAGTGGTAATCTTTCATCCCATGATCCCTTGAAATCAATTACACATGCTCGTAGCATATCTTCTAGAATCTGAATTGTACGCTCCAACTGTCCATCTGTCTGTGGGTGGAATGCAGTACTGAACTTCAACGTTGTACCCATAGCCTTTTGCAATTCTTCCCAAAACTTGGAAGTAAATCGTGGATCTCTATCCGACACAATGCTTTCTGGAACACCATGTAATCGAACAATATTATCCACATACAGCTTCGCTAACCTTTCTAGTGTATACTGAGGTCGTATAGGTATGAAGCGAGCTGTTTTAGTCAGACGGTCCACAATCACCCAAACTGCGTCAACTACTCGAGGAGTCAATGGTAGTCCCGTGACGAAGTCCATAGTGATGCAGTCCCATTTCCATGCTGGTTTCGGTAATGGCTGTAACAGTCCTGCGGGTCTTTGTCGTTCAGCCTTTACTTTCTGACAATTTAGGAATTGAGACACGAACTTAGCTACATCTGCTTTCATTCCTCTCCACCAATATAGTTTCTTTAGATCATGATACATTTTTGTACTTCCAGGATGTATCGAATAGATGGTGGTGTGGGCTTCCTTCATCAGTCGGTGTCTAATGTCTACACTTTCTATTTCAGGTACACATATTCTTCCTTTGTATTTCAGTACTTTCTCGTCATCCGAGGTGAACTCAGGATTAGTCCTACCTTTCTCAATATCTTCTTGTACTATTCTCAGATAAGGATCTGCATTGATAGCTGTCTTCACTTCATCCACTATATCCGGTATAATCTTCAATGCCGCGAACATATTCAAAAACCGATGAATAAACCCTTGGTTGACTGATCTATCCATTGTATCTATCACATACTGCTCGTTGCCGTGATTGAATACCATTCCGGTAGTACACATTGCTGCAGTCGTGCTAACTTCTCCTTGAGATTTTATCATTGCTTTTCTGCTTAATGCATCCGCTACTACGTTCTCTTTTCCCAGATGATACTGGATATCACAATCATAGTCTTTCAATAGTTCCAGCCATCTTCTTTGTTTCATATTCAACTCCTTCTGATTAAATAAATAAGTAAGACTTTTATGGTCCGACTTAATCTGAAATTTCTCTCCGTATAAGTAATGTCTCCATGTCTTGACAGCATGTACTACTGCCGCTAGCTCCAAATCATGAGTGGGGTAATTTTTCTCATGTACCTTTAACTGTCTTGAAGCATAAGCAATCACTTGTTCTCCTTGCATAAGCACACATCATAATCCCAATCCTGACGCATCAGTGTATAAGGTAAACGTCTGTCCTGGAATAGGAATAGTCAAAATCGGGGCGGATATCAATCTAGACTTCAGCGTTTGGAAACTCTTCTCACATTTATCGGTCCACACGAACTTTTCACCTTTCTTAGTCAAACTGGTGAGAGGTACGGCAATCCAAGAATAGTCTTCTACGAATCTCCGATAATAACCAGCTAGACCCAGAAAACTTCTGATTTCCGAAATGCTCTTTGGTGCTTCCCACTTTACAATAGCCTCGATCTTGCTGGGGTCCACTTTGATTCCTTTAGCGGATACTACATGGCCTAGAAAGGCGACTTCACTTAGCCAAAACTCGCACTTTGAAAATTTGGCATATAGCTTCTCTTTCCTTAAACGCTGTAGGGCTGCGTTTAGGTTCTTGATATGGGTTTCCTTGTCCTTGGAATATACCAATATATCATCAATAAATACTATAACCGATGTATCCAACATATCGTGGAAAACTCGGTTCATAAGTTCCATGAACGTTTCCGGTGCATTAGTTAATCCGAAAGACATAACCAAAAATTCATAATGTCCGTATCTGGTCCTGAAAGCTGTCTTCGGAATATCACCTTCTTTAATCTTCAACTGATGATAGCCCGATCGAAGATCGATCTTAGAAAATACTTTCTCTCCTTGTAACTGATCGAACAAGTCATCGATCCGAGGTAGTGGATATCGATTCTTGATTGTCAGTTTATTCAACTCTCGATTGTCGATACATAATCGAACGCTACCATCCTTCTTCTTTACGAACAACACCGGTGCCCCCATGGAGATATAATGGGTCGAATATAACCCTTGTCCAGCAATTCTTGTAGTTGCACTTTTAATTCCTTCAGTTCCGTAGGAGCCATTCTATAAGGTGCTTTAGACACTGGTACGGCTCCAGGTATAAGGTCTATCACAAACTATGTGGCTCGATCGGGTGGTAATCCGGGTAGTTCCTCTGAAAATACGTCAGGATAGTCCCGCACGACATCAATATCTTCCATTCATGGCGCGTCCTTGGTTAGGTCGACCACGGATACTAGATACCCGATTGCCCCCTTCTCAAGGCACTTCTTAGCCTTTAGTGCTGAAAGTATGAGCTTGCGTCTCCGGGGAAGTTGGTTCCCGAAAAACTTAATTTTGCTCCTTCTTTGTCTTTGAACGTTAGCTTCTTTTCAGCACATAATAGATTTGTAGAATGCCGAGCTAACCATTCCCAAGATGACATCAAAGTTTGCCATCTCAAGTTGTATCAAGGTTGTATCTAAAGTCTTCTCTCCAATGAGAACTGGACATGGTCCATAACCTTTCTCTAGTTCCACTTCTAACCCCATCGGTGACCGTACAAGTAATTTGTAGTCTAATGTTTTGATGGGTAATTTCGTCTTCTTTCCAAATGACACAGATATAAATGAATGAGTAGCTCCGGAATCGAAGAGTACTCTTGCGGGTACGCCATTTATAGGTACAATACCTGTGATTTATTTTACTTAGTCTACATGCTCATACAATGTAATTACAACTTTAAAAAGTTTCAGTCATACCTGTGACCACATCGGGTGATGCGGCCGCATCCTCGGACGTAACAGTATATACCCGTCCCTGATGGAATTGCTTCTTGGGCTTAGGGCACTCCCTTGCCATATGTCCCGGCTGGTTGCAGTTAAAACACTTCGGGGCTTCAGAATTTGGCTTTGGCTGAGGTTGAGCTGCTGAAGTAGTCTTGGTTGCAGCAGTAAAATTCTGAGGACGGAAAGGCTTATACATCCTGTTATTGCCTCCGTTGTAGGAATTTCCGGCTGGCCTTTTGATGCCTCTGTTTTGAGTAAAAGTACTCTCCTTCTGGCTCGATTCTATAACTCGAGCAATCTAAACAGCTTCATTATAAATTCTCTTTTCTAAGCCCAGAACATGTTCTCTGATGTTTCCTCTCAGTCCCGTGACAAACCTACGGGTTTTGGTTTCTTCTTCTTGCATACTCAGTGGTGCGAAGAAAAACAGCTCTTCATAACGTTGTTGGTACGCATCCACTGACATCTGTCCCTGATAAAGACTCAGAAACTCCTTCTCCATTGAATCTCTGAATCTCCATGGAAAATATTTCTCAAAGAACGCTTCTTTATATATAGCCCATGTTAGTAGGGCGTGCTTGGTCAGTAGATATGCCTTCGTGGATTTCCACCAATGATGTGCATCTCCCTTGAGCATGAAGGTGGCGCATAGTACTTTCTCTTCCTCTGTGATAGTCATCATGAGGAAATTTCTCTCCATCTCGTCTATCCAGTGGGCTGGCCACAACGGATCAGACGGTTTGCCGTTGAATTCTTTGGGTTTCATCTTCAAAAATCTCTCCACTAGTCGGGAGTGGTCCAACTGATTTTGGGGGTTTGCCCCAAACATATGGGGTGGATACTGATAATTCCCCTGAGCTGCTTCCGGTACCTGCACTGGAATTTGTGCAGCCGGTTGTTGAGGTGTCTGAGGAGCTGGGTGGTTACCTACCGGTGCTGCACTGGCTTGTCCTGTGTGCATGGGTGCATCCTGAGTGGCTTGAAACATAATTCCAATGGAAACCTGCATCTGAGCCTGTGCGTGTTGCATCTGCTGTAGCTGCTGTGCCAGATTCATCACCACTGTTGCTAGATCTGGTGGTGGAGGTGGCAAATTTGTAGGGTTTGCCTGTTCTGGATTACCCGTGCATAGTTATTTTCTTGACTGGTCTCCTCCACGGGTGGTGGTGGTGGGATTGCATTTCGGGTCTGTCGGGTTACCCTACTCATGATTCTTTTCTGTGATTGGTGGTGCCTGAAAATCATCAAAATAGGTGAGAAGTCATTTATATTTCATGTAGGCACGCTAACCAATAATCAATTCCAATTCTAGCTCATTTTATAAAAAAAATACTATCTTTTCTATGCAGGGTCGATGGTGAGGGTCGATGGTATGTCCGACCCTTAGTATCCGACCCTGGGAATGACCTGTTCTCCCGAGAGCTGAGGGTCGATGCGAGGGTCGATGGGTATCCGACCCTCGATATCCGACCCTTGATTTTCTGTCAGATTCCCGAGAGCCGAGGGTCGATGGGAGGGTCGATTCGAGGGTCGATGGTTCCAGTCGAATTATCCGACCCTCGGACCAAAAATCAGATTTTTAAGATCCGATTCTGGGTCATTTCTTATTATTTCCCTCCCGTTTTGACTCGCCTCTCCACTCTGAGTTGCTACAGTGCTACTCCACTGTTGTTGGTTGATTTTATTCTGGGTTTCGACGTCCACTTCATCCCTACAGGTATGTCTTCCAATTTTTACCTGTTTTTAGGTTTCCATTTCTAGGTTTTCGCACATTTAACTTGTATTTTCCAAATTAAACTTTTTCCAACCGTAAAAATTTGATTTTTATTGGGGCTTTTGTTATTGGTGTCTCGAGGAACGAAAGCCCTCAAAAATTTTTGAGTTTCATCGGTTGGTTATCGAGAAACTTTAAATTTTCTCTTTTTGCCCTAATTGTCGAAATTTTTGATTTTTCTAGAATTTCTTCAAATTGGACTTCGTCAGTTAAAATTTCCTACTGTATGTGGGTTGTAGGATGTATTTTAACCTACGTAAGTTCTCATGCCCACTTGTATGGTGAGAAATAGGGCTTTATCGTCACTTACGTCATTATTAAATCGAATTTCAGATTTTTATCCCATAATTTCCTTATTTTTCCTTCTCTTTCTTGTTTTGCAGATACCATGGCTCGTACCAAAGTACCCAGAGTTCGTGATCCCCTTCGCTCTTTTCCAATGAAGCCGAGGCACGGTATGCTGACTATGCCCGTAAGAAGGTTGAGGGTGGTCGTATGGTGAACTTGGCTGAGTTAGCCATGTTCAACGTAGAGAGAGGCTTTGGTGACATGGGGTGGCTCCCTGTCATTACATACGATGCGTGCACACGTCCAGATTTGGTGCGCCAATTCTATTGTAACCTTCAGATAGTGGGGAACCACAATGATGTGGAACGTGGTCAGGAGTTGCGCATCACCAGCTACGTCAAAGGGGTAGATATTTCTTTCGACTATCGACAGCTGGCCGACTTGTTGGGCATTCCCTATGATGGCCCCATGGTGTACTGTGCGCCTGGAGAGCCCCAGTTTGTTGAGATGGAGATGAGGGCAGAGATCGACAATCAGTTGCTCCGTCCTGATCGATGGCAGATGAGAGCTTGTTACATGCGTCCAGCTCCACGGGTCTTCTGCAAGATTATCCAGCATAATCTGATCCCGCAGAGTGGGCATTATGAGAGGGTTTCTCAGCTGACCCAGTTCCTGATATACAGTATATGCACTCGGTAGCCCGTCAGCCTTCCATACATCATCATGCAGACCATGATTAGTGCTACATTGTCCGGTCATATGGGTATTCTACCCTATGGACGTATGATCACCGCAGGGTTGACTCGTCTGGGGGTTGACTTAGTAGATGAGAAGATTCAGGAGAAAACCTTCTCGTCACCTCTAGATTGGGAGGCTATCTGCAAGATGGGGCTGCGAGATGCTCAGGTTAGTGATGATGCGAGGAACGCGATGGTGCGCCCTCACACTCGTATCGAGATGGCTGATGCCGAGGCTGCTGCTGCCGCTGCTAGAGCTCATGTGGATCCCATCGACGATGATGACCATATGTATATGGATGTCGACGCGATACCACCGCCTTCACCTACTCATGCGGCTGGTGTTGGTACTTCTTTTGCGACGGACTCTGTACCTGAGACTGGTCCTTCTTATGCAGCTGGCCCTTCACGCCCCCCTCCTGATATGATGGAGATGCTGCAGGAGGTCAGGGAGACTCAGCGCAGATCTGACCTAAGGATGGAGGAGTTATTAGACGCTCAGCAGGTGAGAGTGGATGAGCTGCTAGCTGCCCAGCGCATATCAGATACGCGGATGGGAGAGCTCATAGAGGTTCAGCGTGTGACTGATAGGAGGGTAGCCGATCTCATAGCTAGTCTACAGACGACCCAGACTCAGATAGCCTGGTTGACTAGAGTCTATGCTGAGGACTATGACAGAGACCGTGAGGCTCCGTCTCCTCCTTCGCCTCCAGCTTCTTGAGTGTACTTTAGTTTCCTTGTACTTCAGAGTAACTGTCCGGGTTGTGGACTGTACTCTGCTTTCATTATGTATATACGTTTTGTTTCGCTCTCATTATATGTAAACTTGTTTTCCCTTTAATAGATGCAATATTCTCTTTTTAAATTTGGTCTCAAACATCACTGGTGCTTATAATGTGTTAATATTACTGTTTTTACTTTTATCTTATCTCAGTTCATGATTGTCTTGAATGTATGCTAGTTCAGCGGACAAGGCCTGAGATGCTCTGATACCAAGTTGTCAAACCCCAATTCTGCACATTTCAGAATGGTGTGATGAACCGCTAATAAACCAACGGTTCAACCAAGATCTCAAATAGGCTATCCCCGTTTTATCTGAACTCCATACATCCATAATCATAATCAGAGTAAATACACAATAGCGGAAGTCTTATAATAACATGAACTGAGAAACTAAGATGATATTAATAATTTAATAGCAAATTATTCTGTTTTCAATTGAGACATAAATATTTAAATACCAAATACATGTCTTAATAAATCCAATAAAGAAACCTATAAAATATCTAATCAAATACACACGAGTTGCACTCGCAAGAGGAGTCGTGTGTATCCACTTCAGCTTCAGCTTCCATTGTTGCCACGTTCCCGTACGCAGACGCATTCATATAGTCTTCAATGGTATAACCTGCATCATCAACTAAAAATATTCGACGTCGAGGGGTGAGCACACATCACGGCTCAGTGAGTAGCCAAAACAATGCAACAATACATATGCATGCAATCAATTTATATCTTTGGTCCGGTTTAAAGTTTGCAGTATGCAATAGAAAGGTTTAGGTAGTCAAAGGTCGCGTTTATTGACCCCGCCTCTATACACGAGTGTGTGACGTCACCCGAAGATCACGTTTATCGTCAACTCACATGCACCCAATCATAAACATTATATAACAAAGGTTACGTTTATTGCTATATAGTGCCATACCAACACGTAAGCCCTTGTTGGCGAGGGCTGCAAACTGGGCTCGCAACTAACCAATCCTAATGCCAAAAGTGTATCCAAGGCCTCACCCTAGCATCCCTCAGAATGTCCATAGAGATAGAGCTAAGGCCCCCCGGTAGAGTCAGAGACTACAAGGACCGAGACCACCTCCCCTGATACTCTACGACATAATAGTTCTGCTAAAGTAATGGCGATACGACGATGCCAATGCACAAGACTTGAGTTAGAGATAGAGCTAAAGTGCTGAGACCCGCCAAAGGTTAACGTTTATTGACGTTCTCATCACACCTCCCCTGATATTCGCTCGCATCAAGTACATCAACCACACACATACAAGGACATGCCTATTCCTATCATCATCATCATCATCATGTTATAAACAATAAAGTAATTATGCATGAACAAGTAATAGAAATATTGGTTGGCATGCTGTATGCACATTACAAACATATTCGCATAGAATCAAGCATGGCATAGGACTCAATAAATAGAAAATAGTTTTTGTTATTAACCAATTTAGTTTGGAGTTCTGGTTCCTCACCTTAGCTTGCTATAAGATGCTTTTTCAAGCTTTAGAATCTCCTTTACAGTGTTATTATATTGCTAGAAGACCTAACAAAGTCGATAGAATTTAATTAGAATTAATTCCAGATTTAAAAACCACTCTGTTAATTGAAGGTCAGAGGTAGGGTCGGAGTCCTGATCGACCCTGGGTCGACCCTCCCCAGATTCTGAACTTCCCGGACACTATGGGTCGATGGTCAGGAACACCTAGGGTCGGATGGTCATCGACCCTCGGTGCGACCCTCTGTGCACTTTGGTCCAATTCCCTATTTTTAATCCATTCTTCGTGTTTGGGGTCCTATGACTTGCTTCTACATTCCATTAAACATTCATTCCATGGTCTGGAACCACGAATCAACCACCTAGATAGCTTTCATGCATTCTTCTATGGTTTTCGATGAAAACCTAACCATAGCTTGATGGTTTGGGTTTCTCCGAGATCACACTCTCTCCAATAACTTTCCTAAGGTCTGTAGAAACTCATGGAATTAGTATCCATACCTGAGAAGATTATTTTTTCTCTGAAATTCTTCTCCTTTTTGCTAAGTTCTCTTCCTTGCCTTTCTTCTTCCTCTTTTCCTTCTCCTCTCTTTCTCTCAATTCAATTAGGGTTGTGAAAGAAGTGAAAGTGGCTTAGGGACGTCCTTTAAATAGAGTAAGAATATCCTAAAATAAGTCCCTTTGAGATTAGGAAAGAATCCCAATCGAAAATTAGGAAATTTCCTAATTTTATTTTCTTACGGCAACCGAGGGTTGATGGGAGGGTCGATGATCCCGTCGACCCTAGGGTCCTAAGCTGTCCGACCCTCCCTTCAAAACTGAGGGTCTGATTTTCAGTTTTGGGAGGTCCGACCCTGCTTAGCTTGGTATGCGACCCTTCCCCTATTTTAAGTGTTTTTGGGTCGATTTGATACCTGGGATCTCGATCTCCTTCACGCCCTTGGTCCATTTGACTCGACCATGATGGGTAAACCTGGTTCAAGGTTGTAAGACCGGGTTAGACTGACACGGGTCTTACACCGACCCTCCTTGGCTGGGTATGTGACCCTCCCCCTAATTTACGTATTTTTTTGGTCGATTTGATACCTGGGATCTCGATCTCCTTCACGCCCTTGGTCCACTTGACTCGACCCTGATGGGTAAACCTGGTTCAAGGTGGTATGACCAGGTTAGATTGACACAGGTATTACATTAACATCGTCGTATCGCCATTACTTTAGCAGAACTATTACATCGTAGAGTATCAGGGGAGGTGGTCTCGGTCCTTGTAGTCTCTGACTCTGCCGGGGGGCCTTAGCTCCATCACTATGGACGTTCTGAGGGATGCTGGGGTGAGGCCTTGGATACACTGTTTGGCATTAGGATTGGTTAGTTGCGAGCCCAGTTTGAAAGCCCTTGCCAGCAGGGGCTTACGTATTGGTATGGCACTGTACAGCAATAAACGTTAACCTTTGTTGGACAATGTTATGGTAGGGTGGATGGGGACGACAATAAACGTTAACCTTTGGGCGGACTTCCACACCCTGTGTATAGAGGCGGGGTCAATAAACGTTAACCTTTGACCACCCAACCTTTCTATTGCGCATTGCAAACTTTAAACCAGACCAAAGATATGAATTGACTACATGCATATGTATTGTTGCATTGTTTTGTTTGCTCACTGAGCCATGATGTGTGTTCACCCCCTCGACGTCGAATATTTTTAGTTGATGATGCAGGTACTACCGTCAAAGATTATGTCAATGCTCCAGTGTACGGGCACGTGGCGGCGATGGAAGTTGAAGATGAAGTGGATACACATGACTCCTTTTGCGAGTGCAACTCATGTGTATTCGATTAGATTTCTAGTTTTCTTTATTTGGATTTAATAAAGACATGTATTTGATATTTATTTATGTCTTAGTTGATACAGAATAATTTTCTATTTAAATATTAATATCATAGTAGATTCTCAGTTCATTTTACTATAAGACTTCCGCTATTGTGTATTTACTCTGATTATGAATGTGGATGTATGAGGTTTAGAAAAAATGGATTCTGCTTGTCCGAGATCCTGGTTGAACCGTTGGTTTGCTAGCGGTTCATCACACCATTCTGAAGTGTGTGAAATTGGGGTGTGACAACTTGGTATCAGAGCATCTCTGGCCATGTCCGCTAAACTAGCATACCTTCACAACAAATTATGAACTGAGATAGGATAAAAGTAAAAACTGTAATATTAACACACTCTAAGCACAAGTGATGTTTGAGACCTAATTTGAAAAGAGAATAATGTATCTATTAAAGGGAGAACAATATTAAATACAATGAGAGGGAAACAAACGTACATACATAGCTAAAGCAGAGTGCAGTCCACAACCCGGACAGTTACTCTGTAGTACAATGAAAGGAAATAAATACAATCATAAAACTGGAGGTGAAGGAGGAAGCGGTGCCTCACGATCTCTGTCATAATCCTCAGCGTAGACTCTAGTCAACTAGGCTATCTGAGTCTGGGTCGTCTGAAGACTAGCTGTAAGATCAGCTACCGACTGATCAGTCCCGCGCTGAGCACCCATCCGCATATCTGACCGGCGCTGAGCCTCTATGAGCTCTCCCAGCCTCATGTCTGATGTACGCTGGGCATCTAGTAGCTCATCCACTCTCGCCCACTGAGCGTCTAGTAACTCCCCCATCCTCAGATCAGATATACGCCGAGCCTCTCTGATCAGGTCGTAGGAGCTGATTATCGATCTCGGCCCTCATCTGCCAGCGATCAGGTCGTAGGAGCTGATTATCGATCTTGGCCCTCATCTGTAGAGAGAAGAACTGGGGCTCTCCAGGAGCACAGAAAACCATGGGGCCAGCATAGGAAATGCCCAGAAGGTCGGCCAGCTGCCGATAATCAAATGAGATGTTAACCCCCTTGACGTGGCTCGTGATGCGCAACTCATCACCCCTCTCCACATCATTGTAATCCCCCACCTCTTAGAGGTTACAATAGAACTAGCGTACCAAGTCGGGGCAGGTGCACGTGTCGTAAGTAATGACAGGGAGCCATCCCATATCACCAAATGCTCTCTCCACATTGAACAGGGCTAACTCAGCCAAGTTCACCTTACGACCTCCGTCTACTTTCTTACGAGCGTAGTGGGCATACTGTGCCTCGGCTTCGTTGGAACGAAAATGAAGAGGATCACGAACTCTGGGTACTTTTGTAAGACCCGCATGCCACGAACCTGGCCTAACTTTACATTTCGTGTCGTGAACCGTCTACATATCATGGTTGAGCCAAGTGGACCAAGTGTGTGAAGAAACCCAAGACCCAATATGAAAATTTACCCAAAAACAGTCAAAATGAGGGTCGGGTCACATGTTTTAACAGGCAGGTCCGACCCTCCCACTGACCCTCACCATCGACCCTCAACCATGGGTCGCAGAGGGTCTATGAGTTGTCCGACCCTCCCATCGATCCTCGATATTCGGGAAAAACAGCACGAACCGAAAATTAGGAAACCTTCCTAATTTTGATTGGAACCTTTCCTAAACTCAATGGGACTTATTTTGAGAGGTTTTGTCCTATAAATAGGACGTCCCTAAGCCTCTTTCACTCCTTTTACAACCCTAATTGAATTGAGAGAAAGAGAAGAGAAGGAAGAGAAGAAGAAGAGAAGCAAGGAAGAGAAGAAAGCAAAAAGAAGAAGAGTTGCAGAGAAGGAGTATTCTTCTCAGGTATGAATACTAATTCCATGAGTTTCTACAGACTTTAGGTTAGATAATAAAGAGAGTGTGATCTCGGAGAAACCCAAACCATCAACCCATGGTTAGGTTTTCATGGAAAACCATGGGAGAATACATGAAAGTTATGTAGGTGGGTGATTCATGGTTCTAAACCATGGAATGTATGTTGAATGGATTGTGGAAGTAAGCCATAGGACCCAACCATGAAAGAGAGAATGAAATCTGATATTTTCGACTCAAACCATGGAGGGTCGCACCTAGGGTCGATGGCAGATCCGACCCTAGCATCGACCCTCAGTGTTCGGGAAGTTCAGATTAGGGGGAGGGTCGCATCCAGGGTCGATCATGACTCCGACCCTACCTCCGACCCTCAGTTAACAGCATGGTTTTTAAATTTGGAATTAATTCTAATTAAATTCTATCGACTTTGTTAGGTCTTCTAGCAATATAATAACATTATAAAGGTGATTCTAAAGCTTGGAAGAGGATCTATTAACAAGCTAAGGTGAGGGAACAAGACCTAAACTAATTGGTTAATAACAAATTATTTTTATTTTTTGAGTCCAATACCATGATTGATTCTATGCGTGTATGCTTGTAATGTGCATTTAACATGTCATCCAATATTTCTATTATTACTGTTCATGCATATTTAAATTTATTGATTATAACATGATGATGTTGATGATGGTAGGAATAGGCATGTGAATGTGTGTGTTTGGCTGGTGTACATGGTGCGGGTAGGGATGGTATCAACCGGTACTTCGATGCCGATCTCATCGGGGTATATTGTGCCATGGTCTATTCAAGTCATGTCCACTAAGCAAGTGTTAGTGTGCTTGATGCGAGTAGAGCATCAGGGGGAGGACGTGACATTGTGGTTCAGCCTGTTCACCAGACTCTAGCTCTATCTTTACTCAAGTCTTGTCCACTAACATCATCGTATCGCCATTACCTTAGCGGAACTAATATGTCGTAGGGCATCAGGGGGGGGGGGGACGTGGCATTGTGGTTCACCCTGGTCACCAGACCCTAGCTCTATCTCTATGGATGTATTGAGGGATGCTGGGGTGAGACCTTGGATACATTATTTGACATTAGGGTTGGTTAGTTGCGAGCCCAGTTTGCAAGCCCTCGCCAACAGGGGCTTACGTGTTGGTATGGGCAACCGGTGCAGCCATGCCGTTTTCATTGGGTGTATATTGTCCATGGTGGGTGCATGTGGGGCGATAGTGCCATTTTCATTGCACGTTTCCACACACTCGTGTATAGAGGTGCGGCGGCCACCTATCCTTTCTATAGCACATTGCAAACTTTATACCAGACCAAAGATATGAATTGATTGCATGCATATGTATTGATGCGTTGTTTTGTTTGCTCACTGAGCCGTGATGTGTGCTCTCCCTTTCGAATTCGAATACTTTTAGTTGATGATGTAGGTACCACCGTTGAAGATTATATGAACGCTCCTGTGTACGGGCATGTGGCGACAATGGAAGCTGAAGACATAGTGGATACGCTTGACTCCTCTTGCGAGTGCAACTCATGCGTATTTGATTAGATTTTATTTTATTTATTTGGATTTAGTAAAGACATGTATTTGATATTTTATTTATGTCTCGGTTGAAACAACATAATTGGATATTTTATTTATGGTTATCACAGTTAGATTCTCAGTTGATTTACTATAAGACTTCCGCTATTTACTTTATTACCTCTGATTAATGTGGAATGTGTTTTGGTTTATCATATGTGGGATAGCCTATTTTGAGATCCTGGATGAACCGTTGGTTTGCTAGCGGTTCATCACACCATTCTGAATAGTGCGGAATTGGGGTGTGACAACTTGGTATCAGAGCTCTCGTAGGCCTTACCCATTAAACCTGAATACTACCACTGGAGTCCATGAACTGAGTTAGGATAAATTAAAAGCTTTAATACAAACACACCATAAGCATCTGTGTGGGTTGAGACAAAACTTAACAAGACAATAATGTACATATAAAAGGTGGAACCATATATATACAATCAAACAGAAAGAGAAAACCAAAATTCATCCTAATAAACAAATAATTTAGGGTATTATCTATAAGTTGGGTAGTTATCCAAGTATACAAGGATATAGTACAGTAGCAAGAAGGGAGCTTCTGTAAAGCAGAAAATTGAATACCGAGTTGGTATTCACTAGATGTGAAACTCGACGAATGACAAAGGAAGGAGAAAATGGCTAGTAATGCCTAATTCCCTGCAAAGGTAAAGGGAAAGGTCCCGGGCTAAATCCAAACAGAGATAAGAGAATAATGGCCACACATTAAGAATAAGAGCAACTATAAAGAAGCTTAAGCTATACTCCTGGGTGACATGGAGACTCAGAGTGAGATCCATTACAAGCTGATCTATTGCCCACTAAGCAAGAAGAGGATGTTGCAACTTGACCCCACCACTATCTGGGTCGAGAATGGGTAATGAAAACTCATCTGAGTTGGTAATCAGATTAGAGCAAATAAGAGGAAATGAACAACCAGACCACTCCAGCCAACCTCCTGGACTACCAATTACCTTGGTCACGGTTGTCATAAACTTGACCCAATAAAATACAAGAGCAACAACAGATGAGACCGACTATGGAAGTTGCAATGTAAATCACTACCCAAGTTGCTGATGTAACATCAACACCTCCGGGTCAAACCAAGTATGGTACCAATTGGTAGCATCACTGTACCCCAACACCTGTTAGCTATAACACAGTGCCTACCATACAGCAAGTCCCAGTAATGCACACCCCAGTGTAGAAGTTTGGTGCACAACAAGCAGTGTATCAAGGTGGTTAACCTTATCAGCCATCGATGTATGGGATAGTTGCATCATGACAGAATGATCCGACAAGGATTGAAGAAAGTCTTCTGAAGATGATACCTCGGACATTTTCAGCAAAGGATCAAATCTATTATGGCCATATAAGTAGGTAGGTTTATATAGGATGCGGTGCATTATTGAGTTACTCTTATGATTATGGAGGATGCACATACCAGATTTTAAATTCTCGTGTCTCGACAGGATACCTTCTTGATTTAACCTGTCAATCGGAGTTATAGATATTGTTTCTTTAGTATTAGTCCTGATTATATCAATCTTAGCCACTCTCATGATCGACCAAATGAACAGAGATGTGAACTGAACGAATAGTTAAATGTTTAATCATGTTGAGCGTACATCTTTTCGATTTACACCTGATTTATTGATGTACGAAATCTTTCTCCTGATTTATACCTGATTTACTGATGTATGAAAGCTTCTCCAGATTTACTCTTGTAGTGCCTTGACCAATGGCATTATATACTCGAAAAAAAAAATGGATGATTTCCCAGGGTCGGATACCTATCGACTCCTATCATCGACCCTGCATAGAAAAGATAATATTTTTTTACTGAATGATCTGAAAAATTTAAAAATACCATTGGTTAGTGTATCCAAATATGAGAATGAAGTATATATTGATTGCCTCACGTGTTCTATGACTTTTCAGACACTACACCACCAGAATAGGAAATGGCTGGGCGAAGAGGGAACAGACGCGGACGTAACCAAATCCCATCACCACCATCGGTAGATGAAACCAGTCATGAAATTCCTGAAGTACCAGAGAATCTAAACGTGGCACCGCCAGGAGCTAATGGTCAGGCAAATCCTACAAATTTGCCAGCCCCACCTATAGATTTAGTTACAGTCGTAATGAACTTGGCACAACAACTGCTACAAATACAACAGGTGCAAACTAATATGCAAGCTGCCATAGGCATGGTTTTTTCAGCTGCACATACGACACAGATGCCAGTAGGACAGGCAAGCACAATACCAGGGGGAAATAATGCAGTACCCCATGCACCTCAAACACCAGTCATGCAAGCTCCAGTGCAAAACCCTGAGATAGCTCAAGGTGGTTATCAGTACCAACCACCTATGTATGGGGCCTATGCTCCATATCAGCTGGACCGCTCCAGACTGGTCGGGCATTTTCTTAAGATGAAGCCCAAAGAATTTGATGGTAAGCTAGCAGATCCTTTATGGCCGGCACACTGGATTGACGAAATGGAAAGAAATTTTATGATGATGACCGTAAATGAGGAGGAGAAAGTGTTGTGTGCCACAGTTATGCTCAAGAATGATGCACACCATTGATGGAAGTCTACCAGGACATATCTATTAACTAAACACGCCCAGTTGACCTGGGATATATACAAAGAGGCATTCTTTGAGAAATACTTCCCTAGAAGTTTCAGAGATTCTATGGAGAGAGAGTTCCCGAGTTTATATCAAGGGCAGATGACTGTCGACGCATATCAACAGCGTTATGAGGAGCTATTTTTCTTTGCACCAGTCACTATGCAAGAGGAGGATACGAAAACCCGAAGGTTCGTCATGGCACTTAGGGGAAGCATATGCGAACATGTTTTGGGACTGGAGAAGAAAATCTACAATGAAGCTGTACAAATTGCTCGAGTGATAGAGTCGAGCCAGAAAGAGAGCTATTTTACTCAAAATAGGGGAATCAAAAGGCCAAATGAAAATTTTTACAACGGAGGGAACACCAAAGTATTCCAACCCTTCCGTACCCAGGGCTTCAATGCTGAAACCAAAACCATTTCCGTAACCCCACGGAAACCAAAGCAAAATGGTGAGGGGATCAGGTGTTTTAACTGCAACCAAGTAGGGCATGTCTCAAGAGAGTGTACTAAGCCCAGAAAACAACTACAGCAAGGAAGAGTTTACGCTGTTTCAGCCAAGGATGCTGCCGCATCATCTAATGTGGTCACAGGTATGACCTGAACCTGTCACTTTATGTTACATTGCATGAGCATGTAGACTAAATTAAAACAAATCACAGGTATCGTACCTAGTAATGGCATTCCTGCCAGAGTGCTCTTTGATTATGGAGCTACTCATCCTTTTATATCTATGTCATTTGGAAAGAAACTAAATATACCCCTTAAGTCTTTAAATTTCAAACTGCTTATACGATCGCCGATGGGAATTATGAAGTCCAAGGAAGGACCCAGTATAAATGCTACCTTATGTTTTGCAGCAATAGATTCAGATTTAGAAGGAGAGTAACATATAATTGAAACTCGTGATGATCCAATTAAGCAAGAATTTATGGATGAATTTATGGAGCAATAGTTCGATGGTTACGCTTGTGGCATTAAAGATCATCTCTCAATTGATGGATGAAGTAGAAGTAGTAATGTTGTTAGGTCTGTATATAGGAACAGTGTAAGCAGACTTAGAAAAGGAAGACCAAACCCTGCCTTTTGTTTTGGGAATGGAACTACAGTATCGTGAACTATGTCAATGATTTGCCACTGACTCCCAAATCGGTTGACATGGTTGGGTGGTTGTTGATCGTCTTATGAAAATAGCTCATTCCATTGCTATACGACCTCGGTATGCTTTGGAGCGGCTAAATAAGCTATATGTAGATAATATTTTCAGAATGAATGGTATGCATGAGAGTTTAGTGTCGGTCAGAGGCTCATGCTTTAGTTCAAAGTTTTGGGAGGATCTACAGAAAACAATGGGGACAAAGATGAAGCTTAGTACCGCATTTTACCTTAAACTGATGGAAAGTCAGAGCGGACTATACAGATCCTAAGAGATATGCTCCGAGCTTGTAAAATTGATTTCAAGGAGCTTGAGTTGAGAAGTTAACCATGAATCGAAGTTTCTACCAAGCTACTATGTAGATGTCACCTGTGAAGCATGATACGGTAGAAATGTCAAATTCCTTTGTTTTGGAATGAAGTTAGTGAATGAAGAATTCTGAGACCTAAGTCTAATGAAGAAAAGCATCGAGTGGCAAACAAGATCAAAGAAAAGGGGTAGGATAGCTTAAGATGTCAGAAGAGACACCAAGACTTTGAGTTTGCCATAAGTGACAAAGTGTTTTTGAAGATATCACTTATGCATAGTTTGAATTGATTAGACAAGAAGGAAAGTAGTATTCTATATATGCGTCGAATCTTATAAACTCTGGAGAGACGTAGAAAAGTTGCATATCAATTAGCGTTATCGCTATCCATGTCTAGTGTGCATGATGTATTTCGTGTGTCTCTATTGAAGAAGTACATTGGAGATCCATATCAAAAGTATTGACCACGGAATCACTGGATTAAATAGGAGATTTAACTATTGAAGTGGTACCAGCCTAGTTCACTAGTTGAAAGGTACAACACCTTAAAAACTTGGTATCAATTATACGAAGATAATCTGACAAAGACAAGACGTGGAGAAGAGTGCATAGGAGGAAGAAGATGCAATGGGAAAATAGAATTTCCACCTATTGACTCCAAAGTAAATTCAAATTTTGAGGACAAAATTTATTTTAAGGATGGGGGAGTTGTAAGATCCGTACTTTCAAATTTTGAGGACGAAATTTTGTTTAAGGGTGGTGGAGTTGTAAGACCCGCACGCCATGAACCCGGCCTAACCTTACATTTCGTGTCGTGAACCGTCTACATATCATGGTTGAGCCAAGTGGACCAAGTGTGTGAAGAAACCCAAGATCCAATATGAAAATTTACCCAAAAATAGTCAAAATGAGGGTCGGGTTGCATGTTTTAACAGACAGGTCCAACCCTCCCATCGACACTCACCATCAACCCTCAACCATGGGTCGCAGAGGGTCTATGAGTTGTCCGACCCTCCCATCGACCCTCCCATCGACCCACGGTATTCGGGAAAAATAGCACGAACCAAAAATTAGGAAACCTTCCTAATTTTGATTGGAACCTTTCCTAAACTCAATGGGACTTATTTTGGGAGGTTTTGCCCTATAAATAGGACGTCCCTAAGACTCTTTCACTCCTTTTACAACCCTAATTGAATTGAGAGAAAGAGAAGAGAAGGAAGAGAAGAAGAAGAGAAGCAAGGAAGAGAAGAAAGAAAAAAGAAGAAGAGTTACAGAGAAGGAGTATTCTTCTCAGGTATGAATACTAATTCCATGAGTTTCTACAGACTTGAGGTTAGATAATGAAGAGAGTGTGATCTCGGAGAAACCCAAACCATCAACCCATGGTTATGTTTTCATGGAAAACCATGGGAGAATACATGAAAGTTATGTAGGTGGCTGATTCATGGTTCTAGACCATGGAATGTATGTTGAATGGATTGTGGAAGTAAGCCATAGGACCCAACCATGAAAGAGAGAACGAAATCTGATATTTTCGACTCAAACCATGGAGGGTCGCACCTAGGGTCGATGGCAGATCCGACCCTAGCATCGACCCTCAGTGTTCGGGAAGTTCAGATTAGGGGGAGGGTCGCATCCAGGGTCGATCATGACTCCGACCCTACCTCCGACCCTCAGTTAACAGCATGGTTTTTAAATTCAGAATTAATTCTAATTAAATTCTATCGACTTTGTTAGGTCTTCTAGCAATATAATAACATTATAAAGGTGATTCTAAAGCTTGGAAGAGGATCTATTAACAAGCTAAGGTGAGGGAACAAGACCTAAACTAATTGGTTAATAACAAACTATTTTTATTTTTTGAGTCCAATACCATGATTGATTATATGCGTGTATGCTTGTAATGTGCATTTAACATGTCATCTAATATTTCTATTATTACTGTTCATGCATATTTAAATTTATTGATTATAACATGATGATGTTGATGATGGTAGGAATAGGCATGTGAATGTTTGTGTTTGGCTGGTGTACATGGTGCGGGTAAGGATGGTATCAACCGGTACTTTGATGCCGTTCTCATTGGGGTATTGTGCCATGGTCTATTCAAGTCATGTCCACTAAGCAAGTGTTAGTGTGCTTAATGCGAGTGGAGCATCAGGGGGAGGACGTGACATTGTGGTTCAGCCTGTTCACCAGACTTTAGCTCTATCTTTACTCAAGTCTTGTCCACTAACATCGTCGTATCGCCATTACCTTAGCGAAACTAATATGTCGTAGGGCATCAGGGGGGGGACGTGGCATTGTGGTTCAGCCTGGTCACCAGACCCTAGTTCTATCTCTATGGATGTATTGAGGGATGCTGGGGTGAGGCCTTGGATACATTATTTGACATTAGGGTTGGTTAGTTGCGAGCCCAGTTTGCAAGCCCTCGCCAACAGGGGCTTACGTGTTGGTATGGGAAACCGGTGCAGCCATGCCGTTTTCATGCGGTGTATATTGTCCATGGTGGGTGTATGTGGGGCGACAGTGCCATTTTCATTGCGCGTTTCCACACACTTGTGTATAGAGGTGCGCGGCCACCTATCCTTTCTATAGCACATTGCAAACTTTATACCAGACCAAAGATATGAATTGATTGCATGCATATGTATTGATGCATTGTTTTGTTTGCTCACTGAGCCGTGATGTGTGCTCACCCTTTCGAATTCGAATACTTTTATTTGATGATGCAGGTACCACCGTTGAAGATTATATGAACGCTCCTGTGTACGGGCATGTGGCGACAATGGAAGCTGAAGACATAGTGGATACGCTTGACTCCTCTTGCGAGTGCAACTCATGCGTATTCGATTAGATTTTATTTTATTTATTTGGATTTAGTAAAGACATGTATTCGATATTTTATTTATGTATCGGTTGAAACAACATAATTGGATATTTTATTTATGGTTATCATAGTTAGATTCTCAGTTCATTTACTATAAGACTTCCGCTATTTACTTTATTACCTCTGATTAATGTGGAATGTGTTTTGGTTTATCGTTTGTGGGATAGCCTATTTTGAGATCCTAGATAAACCGTTGGTTTGCTAGCGGTTCAACCCACCATTCTGAATAGTGCGGAATTGGGGTGTGACAACTTTGGTACGAGCCATAGTATCTGCAAATAAGAAAGAGAAGCCAATAATGGGTTAGTAGAGAGTAAAAACCAAAAATTGGGACATTATAACGACGTAAGTTGGCCAAAAACCTTACTTGTCACCCATACACGTGGGCAGGAGGACTTACGTAGGTTATAACATATCCTACAACACTCACACAGTAGGAAATCCTAACTAATGGAATCCAATTTGAGGAAATTGCGAGAAATTAAAAATTTTAAACAAATCGGGGCAAAAATAGCAAAATTTGAGTTTCTCGATAACTAACCGATGAAACCCAAATATTTTTGAGGGATTTCATTCCTCGAGTAACCAATAACAAAAGCCCCCAATAAAAATCGAACTTTTACTGTTGGAAAAAGTTTAATTTGAAAAATACAAGATAAATGGGCAAAAAGCTAGAAATGAAAACCTAAAAATAGGTGAAAGTGAGAAGACATACCTGTAGGAATGATGTGGACGTCGAAACACGGAACCGAAATGACCAATATAGCGGAGTGGCACTGTAGCAACTTAGGGGTGGGAGACGAGTCAAAACGGTGAAGGAATAATGGGAAATGAACCCAGAATCGGACCTTAAAAATCTAAATTTTGGTCCGGGGGGTCGGAGAATTCGACCAGGATAATCGACCCCCACATCGACCCCCATATCGACCCCCAGCTCTCAGGAACCTGACAGTTAACCAGGGGTCGTACCTGGGGGTCGGACATCCATCGACCCCCGTGTCGATCCCCAGCTCACGGGAATCTGACAGGAAACCAGGGGTTGCACCTGGGGGTCGGACACCCATCGACCCCCGCATCGACCCCCGACTCTCGGGAAGAATAGGTACATTCCTAGGGTCGGATACCGAGGGTCGGACATACCATCGACCCCCACGATCGACCCTGCATAGAAAAGATAGTATTTTCACAGAATGATCTGAAATTTTTTGAAATAACATCGATTAGCGTGCCTACATGAAGTATAAATGATTGCCTCACGTTTGTTAATGATTTTCAGGCATCACCAATATCAGAGGAAGATGGCTGGACGTAGAGTAACTAGGCAGAGCCGAAACGTAGTTCCACCACCACCACCCATGGAGGAAACTAGCCAAGAAAATATATACACACAGGGTAATCTGTAGGTTGCACCACCAATAAATCCGGTTCAGGCAAATCCTACAAACTTGCCACCTCCACCACCGGAGTTAGCAACCGTGGTTATGAACTTAGCGCAACAGCTGCAACAAATGCAATACGCACAGGCTCAAATGCAAGCAGCAATGGGGATTATGTTCCAAGAAGCACATGCTATACCAATGCCGACTGGACAAACCAGTGCAGCACCGGTGGGTAACCACCCGGCACCTCAAACACCTCAACCACCAGCTGCACAGATTCTAGTACCAGGTCCGGAAGCAGCTCAGGTTAATTATCAGTATCCACAACCTATGTTTGGGGCATACCCCCAAAATTAGATGGATCACTCTCGAGTGGTTGAGAGATTCTTGAAGATGAAGCCCATGGAATTTAACGGTAAACCGTCTGATCCTTTATGGCCAGCACATTGGATCAACGAGATGGAGAGAAATTTTCTTATGATGACTATTACAGAAGAATAAAAGGTATTATGTGCCACCTTCATGCTAAAAGGCGATGCACATCATTGGTGGAAATCGACCAGGACCTATCTATTAACCAAGCATGCCTTATTGACCTGGTCTATTTATAAAGAAGCTTTCTTTGAGAAGTATTTTCCCCAAAGCTTCAAAGATTCTATGGAGAAGGAGTTCCTGAGTTTATATCAGGGCCAGATGTCCGTGGATGGATATCAACAGCGTTATGAGGAGCTATTTTTCTTTGCACCACTCAGTATGCAAGAAGAAGACACTAAGACCCGTAGGTTTGTCACGGGACTTAGATGAAGCATCAGAGAGCATGTTCTGGGTTTGGAGAAGAAAATATACAAAGAAGCTGTGCAAATTACTCGAGTTATAGAATCGAGCCAGAAAGAGAGCTATTTTACACAGAACAGAGGTATGAAATGGCCAGCCAGAAATTCTTATAACGGAGGGAATAACAGGACATTTAAACCCTTCTGTGCTCAAGGCTTTGCTACTGCACCCAAGACTACCCCAGTAACTCAACAGCAACCAAAGCCAAATTTTGAAGGTCTGAAATGTTATAATTGCAACCAAGCGGGACATATGGCAAGGGAGTGTCCTAAGCCCAAGAAGCAGTTACATCAAGGACAAGTATATGCTGTTACATCCGAGGATGCTGCCGCATCACCCGATGTGGTCACAGGTATGACAGAAACCTTTTAAGTTGTATTACAATGTATGAGCATGTAGACTAAGTAAAATAAATCACAGGTATCGTACCTATAAATGGCATACCCGCCAGAGTACTCTTCGACTCAGGAGCTACTCATTCTTTTATATTTGTGTCATTTGGAAAGAAGCTAAATTTACCCATCAAAACATTAGACTACAAAATACTTGTACGGTCACCAATGGGGTTAGAAGTGGAGTTAGAGAAAGGTTATGGGCCATGTCCAGTTCTCATTGGCGAGAAAACCTTAGATGCAACCTTGATCCAACTGGGGATGGCAGACTTTGATGTCATCTTGGGAATGGACTGGTTAGCTCAACATTCTACGAACCTACTATGCGCCGAAAAGAAGTTAACATTTAAAGACAAAGAAGGAGCAGAATTCAATTTTGCGGGAACCAAACTTCCCCGTAAATGCAAGCTCATACTCTCAGCACTAAAGGCTAAGAAGTGCCTTGAGAAGGGGGCAGTCGGGTATCTAGTATCAGTGGTCGACCTCACCAAGGAAGCACCACGGATGGAAGATATTGATGTCGTGCGGGACTACCTCGACGTATTTCCTGAGGAGCTACCAGGATTACCACCCGACCGAGCCAAAGAGTTTGTGATAGATATTATACATGGAGCCACACCAGTATCAAAAGCACCCTACTGAATGGGTCCTACGGAACTAAAGGAATTAAAAGTACAACTACAAGAACTACTGGACAAGGGTTATATTCGACCCAGTATATCACCATGGGGAGCGCCAGTATTGTTCGTAAAGAAGAAGGACGACAGCGTTCGATTATGTATCGACTATCGGGAGTTGAATAAACTGACAATCAAGAATCGATATCCAGTAATTCGGATCGATGACTTGTTCGATCAATTGCAAGGAGCAAAAGTATTTCCTAAGATCGATCTTTGGTCAGGCTACCATCAGTTGAAGATTAAAGAGGGCGATATTCCTAAGACAGTTTTCAGGACCAGATATGGACATTATGAGTTCTTAGTCATGTCTTTTGGATTAACAAACGCACCAGCAACTTTCATGGCACTTATGAACCGGGTTTTTCATGATATGTTGGATACGTCGGTTATTGTATTTATTGATGATATATTGGTATATTCCAAGGACAAGGAAACCCATATTAAGAATCTAAACGCCACTCTACAGCGTTTAAGGAAAGAGAAGTCGTAAGCGTTGAGGCTATTGTAAAGTGGGAAGCACCAAAGCGTTGCAAAAATTAGAAGTTTTCTGGGTCTCACTGGTTATTATTGCAGATTTATGGAAGACTATTCCTGGATTGCCGTACCTCTCACCAGTCTGACTAAGAAAGGTCAAAAGTTTGTGTGGACGGATAAATGCGGGAAGAGCTTCCAAATATTGAAGACCAGATTGATATCCGCCTCGATTTTGACCATTCCCGTTCTTGGACAGCCATTTACCTTATACACTGATGCGTCAGGATTGGGATTAGGATGTGTGCTTATGCAAGGAGAACAAGTAGTTGCTTATGCCTCAAGACAGTTAAAGACACATGAGAAAAATTATCCCACTCATGATTTGGAGTTGGCGGTAGTAGTACATGCTGTCAAGATATGGAGACATTACCTATACGGAGAGAAGTTCCAGATTAAATCGGACCATAAAAGTCTTACTTATTTATTTAATCAAAAGGAGTTGAATATGAGACAAAGAAGATGGCTGGAACTATTGAAGGACTATGATTGTGATATCCAGTATCATTCGGGGAAAGCTAATGTAGTAGCGGATGCGTTGAGCAGAAAGGCAACGGTAAAATCTCAAGGAGAGGTTAGCACAACTGCAGCAATGTGTACTACCGGAATGGTATTCAATGACGGCAATGAGCAGTATGTGATAGATACACCGGATGGATCAGCCAACCAAGGGTTTATTCATTGGTTTTTAAATATGTTTGCTACATTGAAGATTATACCGGATATAATTGATGAAGTGAAGACAGCTATCAAATCAGACCCTTATCTGAGAACGGTACAAAAAGACATCGAAAAAGGTAGAACTAACAGTGAGTTCACCTTGGACGAAGAAAAGATATTGAAGTACAAGGGAAGAATATGTGTACCCAAAACAGAAAGTGTGGACATTAGACATCGACTGATGAAAGAAGCCCATACCACCATCTATTCGATACATCCTGAAAGTACAAAAATGTATCATGATTTAAAGAAACTATATTGGTGGAGAGGAATGAAAGCAGATGTAGCTAAGTTTGGGTCTCAATGCCTAAATTGTCAAAAAATAAAGGCTGAATGACAAAGACCTACAGGACTGTTACAGCCGTTACCGGAACCAGCATGGAAATGGGACTACATCACCATGGACTAGTTGACGCAGTTTGGGTGATTGTAGACCGCTTGACAAAAACTGCTCGCTTTATACCGATACGACCTCAGTATACACTAGAGAGGTTAGCAAAGCTGTATGTGAATAATATTGTTCGATTACACGGTGTCCCAGAGAGCATTGTGTCTGATAGAGATCCACGATTTACTTCCAAGTTTTGGGAAGGATTGCAAAAGGCTATGGGTACAACATTGAAGTTTAGTACTGCATTCCATCCACAGACAGATGGACAGTCAGAGCATATAATTCAGATTCTAGAAGATTTGCTACGAGCATGTGTAATTGATTTTAAAGGATCGTGAGATGAAAAGCTACCACTAATTGAGTTCGCTTATAACAATAACTATCAGGCTACTATACAGATGTCACCCTATGAAGCACTGTATGGAAGGAAGTGTCAAACTCCTTTATTTTGGAATGAAGTTGGGGAACATAGTCTAGTTGGACCATAATTTGTTGAAGAGACTTGTCGAGTGGTCGACATTATCAAGGAAAGAGTGAGAACAACCCAGAATCGTCAGAAGCAATATGCAGATACTCGACGCAGAGATCTTGAGTTCGTCGTGGTTGATAAAGTATTCTTGAAGGTATCGCCTATGCAAGGTCTGAAACGGTTCGGACAGAAAGGGAAACTAAGTCCAAGATATGTCGGGTCATATGAGATTCTAGCTAAGCGTGGGAAAGTGGCTTACCAGTTAGCACTACCACCATCTATGTCAAGTGTGCATGACGTATTTCATTTTTCCTTGTTGAAGTAGTATGTCAAAGATCCAACGCACGTTCTAAAAGTAGATCTACCTGATTTAATTAAAGATTTGACTTTTGAAGTAACACCAACTGAAATCACCAGTCGAAAGGTTCAACGACTATGCAACCGAGATATCTATTAAGTCAAGGTCACTTGGAGAAGTAGAGACATGGAAAAAATTACATGGGAAGAAGAGAATGCTATGCGAAAGCAATACCCTCACTTATTCGACTCAGAAGGTATGAACAATTTCGGGGACAAAATTTTTATAAGTAGGGGGGAGTTGTAAGACCCGTATCAAATTAACCCGGTCTTGCCACCTTGAACCAGGTCTACCCATCATGGATGAGCCAAATGGACCAAGTGCGTGAAGGATATCATGATCCCAAGTATTAAACTGACCCAAAAACACTTAAATTAAGGGGAGGGTCGCATACCCAGCAAGGGAGGGTCGGACTGTCACACCCCAATTTTGGACTAACCAGAATGGTGTGATGAACCGCAAATAAACCAACGGTTCAACCAGGATCTCAAATAGGCTATCCCCACGTTATCTAAACTTACACACATCCGTAATCATAATCAGAGTAAATACACAATAGCGGAAGTCTTATAATAAGAAGAACTGAAAATCTATGTGATATTAAAATTTAAATAAAAATTTATTCTGTTTCAACTGAGACATAAATATTTAAATACCAAGTACATGTCTTAATAAATCCAAATAAAGAAACCTATAAAATATCTAATCAAATACACACGAGTTGCACTCGCAAGAGGAGTCGTGTGTATCTACTTCAGCTCTAGCTTCCATTGCTGCCACGTTCCCGTACGCAGACGCATTCATATAATCTTCAACGGTATAACCTGCATCATCAACTAAAAATATTCGATGTCGAGGTGTGAGCACACATCACGGCTCAGTGAGTAGCCAAAACAATGCAACAATACATATGCATGCAATCAATTTATATCTTTGGTCCGGTTTAAAGTTAGTAGTATGCAATAGAAAGGTTTAGCTAGTCAAAGGTCGCGTTTATTGACCCCGCCTCTATACACAAGTATGTGATGTCACCCGAAGATCACGTTTATCGTCAACTCACATGCACCCAACCATGAACATTATATAACAAAGGTTAACGTTTATTGCTATATATTGTCATACCAACACGTAAGCCCCTGTTAGCGAGGGCTGCAAACTGGGCTCGCAACTAACCAATCCTAATGCCAAAAGTGTATCCAAGGCCTCACCCCAGCATCCCTCAGAATGTCCATAGAGATAGAGCTAAGGCCCCCCGGTAGAGTCAGAGACTACAAGGACCGAGACCACCTCCCCTGATACTCTACGACATAATAGTTCTGCTAAAGTAATGGCGATACGACGATGCCAATGCACAAGACTTGAGTTAGAGATAGAGCTAAAGTGCTGAGACCCGCCAAAGGTTAACGTTTATTGACGTTCTCATCACACCCCCCCTGATACTCGCTCGCATCAAGTACATCAACCACACAAATACAAGCACATGCCTATTCCTATCATCATCATCATCATCATCATGTTATAAACAATAAAGTAAATATGCATGAACAAGTAATAGAAATATTGGATGGCATGCTGTATGCACATTACAAACATATTCGCATAGAATCAAGCATGGCATAGGACTCAAGAAAATAGAAAACAGTTTTGTTATTAACCAATTAGTTTGGAGTTCTAGTTCCTCACCTTAGCTTGCTAAAAGATACTTTTCCAAGCTTTAGAATCACCTTTACAATGTTATTATATTGCTAGAAGACCTAACAAAGTCGATAGAATTTAATTAGAAATAATTCCAGATTTAAAAACCATACTGTTAACTGAGGGTCGGAGGTAGGGTCGGAGTCATGATCGACCCTGGGTGCGACCCTCCCTTAACTCTGAACTTCCCGAACACTGAGGGTCGATGGTCAGAATCACCTAGGGTCGATGGTCATCGACCCTCGGTGCGACGCTCAGTGCACTTTGGTCTAACTCCCTCTTTTTAATCCATTCTTCGTGTTTGGGTCCTATGGCATGCTTCTACATTCCATTCTACATTCATTCCATGGTCTGAAACCATGTATAACCCACCTAAATAGCTTTCATGCATTCTTCTATGGTTTTCCATGAAAACCTAACCATGGATTGATGGTTTGGGTTTCTCCGAGATCACACTCTCACCAATAACTAACCTAAGGTCTGTAGAAACTCACGAAATTAGTATCCATACCTGAGATGAATAATCCTTCTCTGCAACTCTTTTCTTTTGGCTTATTTCTCTTCCTTGTTTCGTTTCTTCTTCTTTTCCTTTTCTTCTCTTTCTCTCAATTCAATTAGGGTTGTGAAAGGAGTGAAAGTGGCTCAGGAACGTCCTTTAAATAGAGTAGGAACATCCTAAAATAAGTCCCTTTGAGATTAGGAAAGAATCCCAATAAAAAATTAGGAAATTTCCTAATTCTATTTCCTACGGTAACCGAGGGTCGATGGGAGGGTCGATGATCCCGTCGACCCTAGGGTTCTAAGCTGTCCGACCCTCCCTTCAAAACTGAGGGTCTGACTTTCTGTTCTTGGGAGGTCCGACCCTGCTTAGCTGGGTATGCGACCCTCCCTTCAAATTAAGTGTTTTAGGGTCGATTTGATACTTGGGATCTCGATCTCCTTCACGCCCTTGGCCCATTTGACTCGACCATGACTGGTAAACCTGGTTCAAGGTGGTAAGACAGGGATAGATTGACACGGGTCTTACAACTCCCCCCAACTTATAAAAATTTCGTCCTCGAAATTGTACGTACCTTCTGAATCAAATAAGTGAGGGTATTGCTTTCGCATAACATTCTCTTCTTCCCATGTAATCTCTTCCATGTCTCTACTTTTCCATGTGACCTTAACATAGTAGATATCTCTGTTGCGTAGACGTTGAACCTTTCGACTAGTGATTTCTATTGGTGTTACTTCAAATGTCAAATCATCAGTCAATTCCAGCAAATCCACTGTCAAAACATGCGTTGGGTCTTTGACATACTTCTTCAATAGGGAAATGTGAAATATGTCATGCACACTTGACAAAGATGGTGGTAGTGCTAACTGATAAGCCACTGTTCCATGCTTAGCTAAAATTTCATATGACCCGACATATCTTGGACTTAGTTTCCCTTTCTGTCCGAACCTCTTCAATCCTCGCGTAGGCGATACCTTCAAAAATACTTTATCACATACGGAGAACTCCAGATCTCTTCGTCGAGTGTCTGCATATTTCTTCTGACGGTTCTGAGCTGTTCTCACTCTTTCCTTGGTGATGTTGACCACTCGACAAGTCTCTTCAATAAATTCCGGTCCAACAATACTACGTTCTCCAACTTCATTCCAAAACAAGGGAGTTCGACACTTCCTGCCATACAGTGCTTCATAAGGTGACATCTGTATAGTAGCCTGATAGCTGTTATTATAAGCGAACTCGATCAATGGTAACTTTTCGTCCCATGATCCTTTGAAATCAATTACACATGCTCGTAGCATATCTTCTAGAATCTAGATTGTACGCTCTGACTGTCCATCTGTCTATGGGTGGAATGCAGTACTGAACTTCAACGTTGTACCCATAGCCTTTTGCAATCCCTTCCAAAACTTAGAAGTAAATCGTGGATCTCTATCAGACACAATGCTTTCTGGTACACCGTGTAACTGAACAATATTATCCACATACAACTTTGCTAACCTTTCCAGTGTATACTGAGGTTGTATAGGTATGAAGCGAGCTCTTTTAGTCAGACGGTCCATAATCACCCAAACTGTGTCAACTACTCGAGGAGTCAATGGTAGTCCCGTGACGAAGTCCATAGTGATGCAGTCCCATTTCCATGCTGGTTCCGGTAATGGCTGTAACAGTCCTGCGGGTCTTTGTCGCTCAGCCTTCACCTTCTGACAATTTAGGCATTGGGACACGAACTTAGCTACATCTGCTTTCATTCCCCTCCACCAATATAGTTTCTTTAGGTCATGATACATATTTGTACTTCGAGGATGTATCGAATAGATGGTGGTGTGGGCTTCCTTCACCAGTCGGTGTCTAATGTCTACACTTTCTGTTTTAGGTACACATATTCTTCCTTTGTATTTCAATACCTTCTCGTCATCCAAGGTGAACTCAGGGTTGGTCCTACCTTTCTCAATATCTTCTTGTACTGTTCTCAGATAAGGATCTGCTTTGATAGCAGTCTTCACTTCATCCACTATATCCGGTATAATCTTCAATGCCGCGAACATATCTAAAAACCGATGAATAAACCCTTGGTTGGCTGATCCATCCGTTGTATCTATCACATACTGCTCGTTGCCGTGATTGAATACCCTTCCGGTAGTACACATTGCTGCAGTCGTGCTAACTTCTCCTTGCGATTTTATCATTGCCTTTCTGCTTAATGCATCCGCTACTACGTTCGCTTTTCCTGGATGATACTGGATATCACAATCATAGTCTTTCAATAGTTCCAGCCATCTTCTTTGTCTCATATTCAACTCCTTCTGATTAAATAGATAAGTAAGACTTTCGTGGTCTGACTTAATCTGGAATTTCTCTCCGTATAGGTAATGTCTCCATATCTTGACAGCATGTACTACTGCCGCTAACTCCAAATCATGAGTGGGGTAATTTTTCTCATGTACCTTCAACTGTCTCGAGGCATACGCAATTACATGCTCTCCTTGCATAAGCACACATCCTAATCCCAATCCCGAGGCATCAGTGTATAAGGTAAACGTCTGTCCTGGAATAGGAATAGTCAAAATCGGGGCGGATATCAATCTGGACTTAATGTCTGGAAGCTCTTCTCACATTTATCCGTCCACACAAACTTTTCACCTTTCTTAGTCAAACTGGTTAGAGGTACGACAATCCGAGAATAGTCTTCTACGAATCTCCGATAATAACCAGCTAGACCCAGAAAACTTCTGATTTCCGAAACGCTCTTTGGTGCTTCCCACTTTACAATAGCCTCGATCTTGCTGGGGTCCACTTTGATTCCTTCAGCAGATACTACATGGCCTAGGAAGTCGACTTCACTTAGCCAAAACTCGCACTTTGAAAATTTGGCATATAACTTCTCTTTCCTTAAACGCTGTAGGGCTGCGTTTAGGTTCTTGATATGGGTTTCCTTGTCCTTCGAGTATACCAATATATCATCAATAAATACTATAACCGACGTATCCAACATATCGTGGAAAACTCGGTTCATAAGTTCCATGAACGTTGCCGGTGCATTAGTTAATCCGAAAGACATAACCAAAAATCATAATGTCCATATCTGGTCCTGAACGATGTCTTTGGAATATCACCTTTTTTAATCTTCAGCTGATGATAGCCTGATCGAAGGTCGATCTTAGAAAATACTTTTGATCCTTGTAACTGATCGAATAAGTCATCGATCTGAGGTAATGGATATCGATTCTTGATTGTCAGCTTATTCAACTCTCGATAGTCGATGCATAATCGAACGCTACCATCCTTCTTCTTTACGAACAACACCGGTGCCCCCCATGGAGATATACTGGGTCGAATATAACCCTTGTCCAGCAGTTCTTGTAGCTGCACTTTTTTTCCTTCAGTTCAGTAGGAGCCATCCTATAAGGTGCTTTTGATACTGGTGCGGCTCCAAGTATAAGGTCTATTACAAATTCTGTGGCTCGGTCAGGTGGTAATCCGGGTAGTTCCTCCGAAAATACGTCAGGGTAGTCTTGCACGACGTCAATGTCTTCCATTCGTGGTGCTTCCTTGGTTAGGTCGACCACTGATACTAGATACCCGACTGCCCCTTCTCAAGGCACTTCTTAGCCTTTAGTGCTGAAAGTATGAGCTTGCATCTCCGGGGAAGTTTGGTTCTCGAGAAACTGAATTCTGCTCCTTCTTTGTCTTTGAACGTTAGCTTCTTTTCGGCGCATAACAGATTTACAGAATGCCGAGCTAACCTGTCCATTCTGAAGATGACATCAAAGTCTGCCATCTCAAGTTGTATCAAGGTTGCATCTATGGTCTTCTCTCCAATGAGAACTGGACATGGTCCATAACCTTTCTCTAATTCCACTTCTAACCCCATCGGTGATCGTACAAGTAATTTGTAGTCTAATGTTTTGATGGGTAAGTTTATTTTCTTTCCGAATGGCACAGATATAAATGAATGAGTAGCTCCTGAATCAAAGAGTACTCTGGCGGGTGCGCAATTTATAGGTACGATACCTGTGACCACATCGGGTGATGCGGCCGCATCCTCGGACGTAACAACATATACCCGTCCCTGATGGAATTGCTTCTTGGGCTTAGGGCACTCCCTTGCCATATGTCCCGGTTGGTTGCAGTTAAAACACTTCGGGCTTTCAGAATTTGGCTTTGGCTGAGGTTGAGCTGCTGAAGTAGTCTTGGTTGCAGCAGTAAAATTCTTGAGGACGGAAAGGCATATATGTCCTGTTATTGCCTCCGTTGTATGAATTTCCGGCTGGCCTTTTGATGCCTCTGTTCTGAGAAAAATAACTCTCCTTCTGGCTCAATTCAATAACTTGAGCAATCTGGACAGCTTCATTATAAATTTTCTTTTCTAAGCCCAGAACATGTTCTCTGATGTTTCCTCTCAGTCCCGTGACGAACCTATGGTTTTGGTGTCTTCTTCTTGCATGCTAATTGGTGCAAAGAAAAACAGCTCTTCGTAGCGCTGTTGATATGCGTCCACAGTCATCTGTCCCTGATATAAACTCAGGAACTCTTTTTCCATAGAATCTCTGAAGCTCCGTGGAAAATATTTCTCAAAGTAGGCTTCTTTATATATAGCCCAAGTTAGTAGGGCGTGCTTGGTCAGTAGATATGCCTTCGTGGATTTCCACCAATGATGTGCATCGCCCTTGAGCATGAAAGTGGCACATAATACTTTCTCTTCCTCTGTGATAGTCATCATGAGGAAATTTCTCTCCATCTCGTCTATCCAGTGTGCTGGCCACAACAGATCAGACGGTTTGCCGTTGTATTCCTTGGGTTTCATCTTTAAGAATCTCTCCACTAGTCGAGAGTGGTCCAACTGATTTTGGGGGTTTGCCCCAAACATATGGGGTGGATACTAGTAATTACCCTGAGCTGCTTCCGGAACCTCCACTGAAATCTGTGCAGCAGGTTGTTGAGGTGTCTGAGGTGCTGGGTGGTTACCCACCGGTGCTGCACTGGCTTGTCCTATGTGCATGGGTGTAGCCTGAGTGGCTTGAAACATAATGCCCATGGCAACTTGCATCTGAGCCTGTGTGTGTTGCATCTGCTACAGCTGTTGTGCCAGATTCATCACCACGGTTGATAGCTCTGGTGGTGGAGGTGGAAAATTTGTAGGGTTTGCCTGTTCTAGATTACCCGATGCATAATTATTTTCCGGACCAGTCTCCTCCACGGGTGGTGGTGGTGGAACTGCATTCCGGGTCTGTCGGGTTACTCTACGTCCAGACATAATTCCTTTTTGTGATTGGTGGTGCCTGAAAATTATCAAAATAGGTGAGAAGTCATTTATATTTCATGTAGGCACGTTAACCGATAATCAATTCCAGTTCTAGCTCATTTTATAACAAAAATACTGTCTTTTCTATGCAGGGTCGATGGTGAGGGTCGATGGTATGTCCGACCCTTGGTATTCGACCCTGGGAATGACCTGTTCTTCCTGAGAGCTGAGGGTCATTGCGAGGGTCGATGGGTATCCGACCCTCAGTTCCGACCCTTAGTTTTCTGTCAGATTCCCGAGAGCCGAGGGTCGATGGGAGGGTCGATTCGAGGGTCGATGGTTCTAGTCGAATTGTCCGATCCTCAGACTAAAAATCAGATTTTTAAGATCCGATTTTGAGTCATTTCTTATTATTTCCCTCCCATTTTGACTCGTCTCTCCCCTCTGAGTTACTACAGTGCTACTCCACTGTTTTTGGTCGGTTTGACTCAGGGTTTCGATATCCACGTCATCCATACAGGTATGTTCTCTCATTTTTACCTATTTTTAGGTTTTATTTTCTAGGTTTTTGTCCATTTAACTCGTATTTTTCAAATTAAACTTTTTCCAACCGTAAAAATTCGATTTTTATTGGGGGCTTTTGTTATTGGTGTCTCGAGGAACGAAAGCCCTCAAAATTTTTTGAGTTTCATCGGTTGGTTATCGAGAAACTTGAATTTTTCCCTTTTTGCCATAATTTATCGACATTTTCGATTTTTCTTGAATTTCTTCAAATTGGACATCGTCAGTTAAAATTTCCTACTGCATGTGGATTGTAGGGTATGTTTAACCTACGTAAGTTCTCATGCCCACTTGTATGGTGAGAAATGGGACTTTATGGTCAACTTACGTCGTTATTAAATCAAATTTTGGATTTTTATCCTATTAACTCCTTATTTTCCTTCTCTTTCTTATTTTGCAGATACCATGGCTCGTACCAAGGTACCCAGAGTTCGTGATCCGCTTCGCTTCCGCTCCAATGAAGCCGAGGCACAGTATGCCGACTATGCCCGTAAGAAAGTTGAAGGTGGTCGTATGGTGAACTTGGCTGAGCTAGCCTTGTTCAACGTAGAGAGAGCATTTGGTGATATGGGGTGGCTCCTTGTCATCACCTACGACGCGTGCACATGTCCGGATTTGGTGCGCCAGTTCTATTGTAATCTCCAGGTGGTGGGGAATTACAATGACGTTGAGCATGGTCAAGAGTTGCGCATCACCAGTTACGTTAAAGGGGTGCACATTTCTTTTGACTATCGGCAACTAGCTGATCTATTGGGCATACCCTATGATGGTCCCATGGTGTACTGTGCACTGGAGAGCCACAGTTTGTTTCTATGGAGATGAGGGCAGAGATCGACATCTAGCTGCTACGACCTGATCGCTGGCAGATGAGAGCTTGTTATCTACGTCCAGCTCTACGGGTCTTCTGCAAGATTATACAGCATAATCTGATCCCGCAGAGTGGGCACTATGAGAGGGTTTCTCAGCTGACCCAATTTTTTATATACAGTATCTGTACCAGACAGCCGGTCTGCCTTCCTTACATCATCATGCGGACCATGATTAGTGCTACATTGTCCGGTCATAGGGGTAATCTACCCTATGGACGCATGATTACTATTCTACTGACCCGTCTGGGGGTTGACCTGGTAGATGAGAAGATCCAGGAGAAGACCTTCTTGTCACCTCTAGATTGGGAGGCTATCTGCAAGATGGGTATGCAGGATGCCCAGGTTAGTGATGAGGAGAGGAACGTGATGGTGCGCCCTCACACTCGTATTGAGATGGCTAATGCTGAGGCTGCTGCTGCCGCTGCTAGAGCTCATGTGGATCCCGTCGACGATGATGACCATATGTATATGGATGTTGATGTGATACCACCGCCTTCACCTACGCATGCGGCTGGTGTTGGTACTGCTTCTGCGGCGGATCCTGTACCGGAGACTGGTCCTTCGCATGCGGCTGGTCCTTCACTCCCACCTTCTGACATGATGGAGATGCTGCAGGAGATCAGGGAGGCCTAGCGCAGATCTAATCTGAGGATGGAGGAGTTGCTAGACGCTCAGTGTGTGAGAGTGGATGAGCTGTTAGCCGCCCAGCGCATATCAGACACACGGATGGGAGAGCTTATAGAGGTATAGCGTGCGACTGATCGGAGGGTAGCCGATCTCATAGCTAGTCTACAGACGACCCAGACTCAGATAGCCTGGTTGACTATAGTCTATGCTGAGGACTATGACAGAGATCGTGAGGCCCCGCCTCCTCCTTCGCCTCCAGCTTCTTGATTGTACTTATTTTCTTGTACTACAGAGTAACTGTCCGGGTTGTGGACTGTACTCTGCTTTAGTTATGTATATACATTTTGTTTCTCTCACTCATTGTATCTAACTTGTTTCCCCTTTAATAGATGCATTATTCTCTTTTTAAATTTGGTCTCAACCATCACTTGTGCTTACAGTGTGTTTATATTACTGTTTTTACTTTTATCCTATCTCAGTTCACAATTGCCTCGAATGTATGTTAGTTCAGCGGGCAAGGCCTGAGATGCTCTGATACCAAGTTGTCACACCCTAATTTTGGACTAACCAGAATGGTGTGATGAACCATTAATAAACCAACAGTTCAACCAGGATCTCAAATAGGCTATCCCCGCGTTTATCTAAACTTACACACATCCGCAATCATAATCAGAGTAAATACACAATAGCGGAAGTCTTATAATAAGAAGAACTGAGAATTTATGTGATATTAAAATTTAAATAACAATTTATTCTGTTTCAACTGAGACATAAATATTTAAATACCAAGTACATGTCTTAATAAATCCAAATAAAGAAACCTATAAAATATCTAATCAAATACACACGAGTTGCACTCGCAAGAGGAGTCGTATGTATCCACTTCAGCTCCTACTTCTATTGCAGCCACGTTCCCGTACGCAGACGCATTCATATAATCTTGAACGGTATAACCTGCATCATCAACTAAAAATATTCGACGTCGAAGGGTAAGCACACATCACGGCTCAGTGAGTAGCCAAAACAATGCAACAATACATATGCATGCAATCAATTTATATATTTGGTCCAGTTTAAAGTTTGCAGTATGCAATAGAAAGGTTTAGGTAGTCAAAGGTCACGTTTATTGACCCTGCCTCTATACACAAGTGTGTGACGTCACCCAAAGATCACGTTTATCGTCAACTCACATGCACCCAACCATGAACATTATATAACAAAGGTTAACGTTTATTGCTATATATTTTCATACCAATACGTAAGCCCCTGTTAGCGAGGACTACAAACTGGGCTCGCAACTAACCAATCCTAATGCCAAAAGTGTATCCAAGGCCTCACCCCAGCATCCCTCAGAATGTCTATAGAGATAGAGCTAAGGCCCCCCGGTAGAGTCAGAGACTACAAGGACCGAGACCACCTCCCCTGATACTCTACGACATAATAGTTTTGCTAAAGTAATGGCGATACGACGATGCCAATGCACAAGACTTGAGTTAGAGATAGAGCTAAAGTGCTGAGACCCGCCAAAGGTTAACGTTTATTGACGTTCTCATCACACCCCCCCTGATACTCGCTCGCATCAAGTACACCAACCACACACATATAAGCACATGCCTATTCCTATCATCATCATCATCATCATCATGTTATAAACAATAAAGTAAATATGCATGAACAAGTAATAGAAATATTGGATGGCATGTTGTATGCACATTACAAACATATTCGCATAGAATCAAGCATGGCATAGGACTCAAGAAAATAGAAAATAGTTTTGTTATTAACCAATTAGTTTGGAGTTCTGGTTCCTCACCTTAGCTTGCTAAAAGATACTTTTCCAAGCTTTAGAATCACCTTTACAATGTTATTATATTGCTAGAAGACCTAACAAAGTCGATAAAATTTAATTAAAATTAATTCCAGATTTAAAAACCATGCTGTTAACTGAGGGTCGGAGGTAGGGTCGGAGTCATGATCGACCCTGGGTGCGACCCTCCCTTAACTCAGAACTTCCCGAACACTGAGGGTCGATGGTCAGAATCACCTAGGGTCGGATGGTCATCAACCCTCGGTGCGACCCTCGGTGCACTTTGGTCCAACTCCCTCTTTTTAATCCATTCTTCGTGTTTGGGTCCTATGGCTTGCTTCTACATTCCATTCTACATTCATTCCATGGTCTGAAACCATGTATAACCCACCTAAATAGCTTTCATGCATTCTTCTATAGTTTTCCATGAAAACCTAACCATAGATTGATGGTTTGGGTTTCTCCGAGATCACACTCTCACCAATAACTAACCTAAGGTCTGTAGAAACTCACGAAATTAGTATCCATACCTGAGAAGAATAATCCTTCTCTGCAACTCTTCTCTTTTGGCTTATTTCTCTTCCTTGTATCTTTTCTTCTTCTTTTCCTTCTCTTCTCTTTCTCTCAATTCAATTAGGGTTGTGAAAGGAGTGAAAGTGGCTCAGGAACGTCCTTTAAATAGAGTAGGAACATCCTAAAATAAGTCCCTTTGAGATTAGGAAAGAATCCCAATCGAAAATTAAGAAATTTCCTAATTCTATTTCCTACGGTAACCGAGGGTCGATGATCCCGTCGACCCTAGGGTTCTAAGCTGTCCGACCCTCCCTTCAAAACTGAGGGTCTGATGTTCTGTTCTTGGGTGGTCCGACCCTGCTTAGCTGGGTATGCGACCCTCCCTTCAAATTAAGTGTTTTTGGGTCGATTTGATACCTGGGATCTCAATCTCCTTCATGCCCTTGGCCCATTTGACTCGACCATGACGGATAAACCTAGTTCAAGGTGGTAAGACCGGGATAGATTGACACGGGTCTTACACGGACCCCCCCCAAGACAGAAGTCAGACCCCCAGTTTTACATGGGGGGTCGGACACTTTAGGAACAAGGGGTCGACAGGATCTCCGACCCCCCCTACCGACCCCTGGTACTCGGTAAATCTAAAAATTAGGAAAGTTTCCTAATTTCGATGGGATTCCTTCCAAATCTCAATGGGACTTATTTTAAAAGTTTCTACTCTATAAATTGGACGTCCCTAAGCCTCTTTTACTCCTTTTACAACCCTAATTGAATTGAGAGAAAGAGAAGAGAAGGAAGAGAAGGAAAAGAGAAGGAAAGAAGAGAAGAAGTCCAAGGGAGAAGAGTTGCAGAGAAGGAGTATTCTTCTCAGGTATGGATACTAATTCCATGAATTGCTAAAGACCTTAGGATAGATAATGCAGAGAGTATGATCTCGGAGAAAACCAAACCATCAACCCATGGTTAGGTTTTCATGGAAAACCATGGGGAAAAATCATGAAAGCCATATGGGTGGTAGAATCATGGTTCTAGACCATAGAACATGTGTAGAATGGATTATAGGAGCAAGCCATAGGACCCCAAATACGAAGAATGGACTGAAGGAAGAAAATCGATCAAAAGCCACAGGGGGTCGCATGGGGGGTCAATGGGTAATCGACCCTACCAGACCCTGAGCATCGACCCCCAGTGTTCGGGAAGTCCAGAATAGGGGTGGTCGCACCCAGGGTCGATCATTACTCCGACCCTACCTCCGACCCCCAGTTAACAGAATGGTTTTTAAAAATCAAAATTAATTCTAATTAAATTTTATCAACTTTGTTAGGTCTTCTAGCAATATAATAACAATATAAAGGTGATCTGAAAGCTTGTAAGAGGATCTATTAGCAAGCTAAGGTGAGGAAACAGAACTTTAAACTAATTGGTTAATAACAAATTGTTTTCTCTTTTCTTGAGTCCAATGCCATGCTTGATTCAATGCAAATATGTTTGTATTGTGCATACAACATGTCATCCAATATTTCTACTATTTGTTCATGCATATTTACTTTATTGTTTATAACATGATGATGATGATGATGATGATAGGAATAGGCATGTGAACGTGGTTGGTGTACTTGATGCGAGCGAGTATCAGGGGAGGTGTGATGGGAACGTCAATAAACGTTAACATTTGGCGGGTCTCAACACTTTAGCTCTATCTCTAACTCAAGTCTTGTGCATTAGCATCGTCGTATCGCCATTACTTTAGCTGAACTATTACATCATAGAGTATCAGGGGAGGTGGTCTCGGTCCTTGTAGTCTCTGACTCTACCGGGGGGCCTTAGCTCTATCTTTATGGACGTTCTGAGGGATGCTGGGGTCAGGCCTTGGATACACTGTTTGGCATTAGGATTAGTTAGTTGCGAGCCCAGTTTGCAAGCCCTCGCCACCAGGGCCTTACGTGTTGGTATGGCACTGTATAGCAATAAACGTTAACCTTTGTTGTACAATGTTATTGTAGGGTAGATGGGGACGACAATAAACATTAACCTTTGGGCGGACTTCCACACCCTGTGTATAGAGGCGGGGTCAATAAACGTTAACCTTTGACCACCCAATCTTTCTATTGCGCATTGCAAACTTTAAACCAGACCAAAGATATGAATTGACTGCATGCATATGTATTGTTGCATTATTTTGTTTACTCACTGAGCTATGATGTGTGCTCACCCCCTCGACGTTGAATATTTTTAGTTGATGATGCAGGTACTACTGTCGAAGATTATGTCAATGCTCCAGTGTACGGGCACGTGGTGGCAATGGAAGTTAAAGATGAAGTAGATACACATGATCCTCTTGCGAGTGCAACTCATGTGTATTCGATTAGATTTCTAGTTTTCTTTATTTGGATTTAATAAAGACATGTATTTGATATTTATTTATGTCTTAGTTGATACAGAATAATTTGCTATTTAAATATTAATATCACAGCAGATTCTCACTTCATTTTACTATAAGACTTCCGCTATTGTGTATTACTATGATTATGAATGTGGATGTATGAGGTTTAGATAAAATGGATTTCGCTTGTCCGAGATCCTAGTTGAACCATTGGTTTGCTAGCGGTTCATCACACCATTCTGAAGTGTGCGGAATTGGGGTGTGACAAAACCCATGCCCTTGCCTTAAAAGTCTTGTGAATGATCTCAGATGTGTCTTGGGGTCCCCTGTCCCGTCAAATTTTTCAGTAGTCCATTTAAAATTCGGTGGCAGTTTGGCATCTGGGAAGAAACACAGTCCCTCAGAATCAATGATCTGACTCTCTACGCCCTTCAGGCCCCTCAGTATCTGTTCTACATGACTAAGTTTGTTCCCATATGGATCTTCAGATTCCTTCGGCTTCTTGATTGAAGGAGCCTTCTGGATGATCGATGGTTGCTTGCAGATAACCTCTCCCTCTTCCTCAAAAGAAAGATTTGAGAACACAATCGGATTATTCTTGCTAGGGGTATCTTCCTTTGATGTGGAGGGTGTGTCCTCTTTTCCCATTAGTAACTTATGCACATTCCGCAGCATGACAGCCATCTCACTTACAGTGTCCTCTATCTTGGTTACTCGGTTCTCTAATGAATTCTCATCTTGATCACGGTTAGCCATAACTTCAATTGGTTTTTTAGGAATAGGCCCGACCAGTTTAATGATGGGTACTCTAGACAGCCTATTGGTGATAGGATATCTTATCCAAAGAGTAGCAATGCTTGTAGATTGGCTCGATAGTCACCTATGTTGGAATAGATCAACAGATTAGGATTTGAAAATGACTAGACACTTGAAGGTTTTACATGCACACACAAGCTGATTCTACCAATACAAATGTTAGCTCCCTTATGAAATCCATTGAATAAATATTATCCAAATCAATTTAATTGTTTCGACGGACCCTGTGACTGGTCTTGGGCCTCATGACCCAAATGGTTCATTAGACAGCAAGATCCGACCACTTAGCTCGTTGAATTCAAAGAAATTAAAATGGATATACTTATTTGTAATTTTCATATGGGATAGTTAGCAAAAGCAGTTCATGACTGAACAAACCGATAAATGACTACTAAATCATGGTACCTATGCCGTGACAGGGAATTTCCGATCATTTTTGAAACCAATGTGTTAACAATGATAGATCCAACGCTTTGAGCTCGTTGATAGAGAGTGTACAGTGGCCTTCGACTATGACATGGAATAGGTTTATACAATCCTCCTGCTCTCAACAAGTGAGAATTCAAGATGCTCATCATGTGAGATCAAACATGTCAACAAATTGAGAGTAAAAACGCGAAGAACTTCGATATTACGGGCATGGATATTGTGATTGAACGGGTTTTACCATGTTGGTTCAGAGAGACCAAAAATAACATACATGTAGCTCAAACTAGATTAGGATAGAAAAGGCCACCTTGACGAGGACGGGGTAACCTATCACCGAATGCACGATGAATAATGGGCCTCTAATCCCTTTACATACTATGTTGCAAGGATCCAAGCGTCGTGGAGTAGCATAATGCATTCTTGGGCGGGCCCAAAAATACTCGTTAGAGGCTGCTCGCCGATCGTGGTCTCACAAAGTACAGGCCATGGTTGTGTGTTTCACCTAGCGGGTTGCCCCATCTGCATGGGACCCGGTTCGGCTACTCGCACGAATGTGTGACTAAACCCATTCCCCCCAAAGCAATATTATACAAGCATAAATATAGTATCCTAGATCTAGCATCAAATGTCAAGCAAATAATATAAGGAAAGTATCCTAGGAGTCTGAATATTATCCCCAACGGAGTCGCCACTGTGAGGACAATGGGATATCGATGATCCTCCTCAGGATGGAATGTGTATCCGTATCGATGAAAATCAATTGTTTTGTTGGAGTCGCCACCTAGATTAAGGTTTAGGACCTCTAAAAATGTAGCCTCACCCTAAGGTAAAACTTCTATTGACTTGTGACCCAATGTATCAGTTCTTCGGTCTATAAGAGATCGGGTAAGTATTCAGGGATATGGTTATGGGAAGGTGTTAGGCACCCAAACTGCCCGAACAATATCGGCCTCCTAAACATTCCTTAGACTCTAATTTTGACTGTGCTTGGTCAACTGGATGACTAAGGTTAAATGGGGGATGTTTTAAACCAAGTTGCTAAGTTATTCTAACCTAGGGTTCAGCCAATCATGTTTTAAAGCAAATAAACAAGCAAATGTAATATACAATATTATACAGTGAACCGGACCAAAGATGGTTCGGTCTTGGACTGAATCTGAGACGTGTAAGACATCTCAAACTGCCTATGTATTCCAATCCTGGAAATTAAGTCCAAAAACGTAGTTCGAATGGGTTTTGTGATTAAAGATTATGAAAGTGATTTATGCATGTGCTTCAATTAGATTTTTTTGTTCAAGTTGAAGTTTATGTTGGATGTATGGTTGATGGATGGCTTTGTACCGTATTTGGGATTCCCAAATTACCTAAGTATTCTAGGGTGTGCCCTAGAAATCAGGTACAACGTAGTTCGAAAAGATTGTGAGAGCTAAATTTGGAATGTGTACCAAATTCCTACCATTTTTGTCAATAGGATTTAGGGATGAGACCTAAATTCCTACCATTTTTATTTGGAATGTATACCAAATTCTTTCTATTTTTTGTCAATAGGATCTAGGGATGAGACTTAAATTCCTACCATTTTTATTGTTTCCATTTTTGTCAATAGGATCTAAGGAATGAGACCTAAATTCCTATCATTTTTATTGTTTCCATTTTTAGGTTTCTAGGGTTTCCTATCCCTTTTCATTGTGATTTTCATTTTTTAGGGTTTCATACCCTAATTATTCTCTTTATTATAGGGTTTATCTTGCCCTAATTATTCTTTCCATTCTAAGGTTTCCTACCCTAATTGCTATATTATTTCCATTTTTAGGGTTTCAACCCTAATTGCTATTTTCTTTCCATTTTTAGGGTTTTCTACCCTAATTATTGATCTTTTCATTTTTAGGGTTTTCTACCCTAATTGCTATTTTCTTTCTATTTTTAGGTTTTTCTACCCTAATTATTGATCTTTCTAAGAAATTAAATATGGTAGGTGAAAGTATTCCAAATATAGCAGTGATAGCATTCCAAATATAGCAGTGTGCATCCAAACATGGCAATATGTCCAAAGATAGCATGTAAAAACACTCCGACATGGTAGTGTGCATGTGTAACATGTATAAACAATCCAATATAGCAATGTGCATGTGTAGCATTCCAAAACAGCAAGAATCATGTAAGCATGAAGATGGTATACATATCAACATAGAATCCAATGGTTCACTGCTTAAAATCACATAAAATTCAAGATCGATGGCTCACAAGTAATATCATCAAATGATCAAAATCAATTTAACATCCAATGACTCAATTTCATATCATCACATCATCAAAATCATCCAACGACTCATATTTCATATCATCATATGTTCAGAATAAATTAATCATCAAATGGCCATATTTTTTAACCATATTAAAATTCTAAATCAAGTGGGATCAAAGGATATTGATCTGATGATTATGGCATAGCAAAGCATGTAGGATGAGGAATGATTATATTTTTTGGGATTTTGACTATCCGGTTTTGCTGGAGGATTGATGGTATTTACGGGTGAGGGAAAATAGCAACAGTGATCATGCAAGAGTGATGAGAGCATTCGATTGTAGCAGTGGGGATGAGGTGTACGGTGCATTAGGTCTGTTGAGGTAATAGAATGGTATACTGTGGAATGGTGATGATAGGTGTGAGGGGTTACAACAAGTGGGCAGCATGTGATGTGGTGTTGGGTTTGATACGGGCATGTATCAATGAAGGGGATTGAAGGTGCACGGGTGGACAAGTCGTGAGATGGCAGCACTATTGTTGGGATTTGGACAGGTGGAGATTGGTTGTAATAGATGGACTACATGGCTGAGGGAGATTTCTGGTGTGATAGGTGGAGTTGAAGGTGGGGGACAAGTTGGTGATTATCGGTTTAGGTGGGGGATTAGATTCGATGGAGCAGGAGTTGAAGAAGATGGGGGGTGCAGGCTGCGGTGAGTGGGTTTATTGGAATGTTAGGTGTCGAGGATGGATGAAAGGTATTGGGGTGCTGCAAACCAAACAAGAAAAAACAAAAAAATAGAAAATAAACTAAACTAGCTTACCTCTCTTCTGGACGCGTCTCTCTTCTTCTCCTTCTCTCGGTCTCTCTAATTTCTCTCTCCAATTTTTCTAGATCTCCGCCCTCTCTCCTCTTCTTCTATTTTGATCTCCTTTCTGCTCCCGCTCTCTCTCTCTCTCTATCTTTTAGCTCTCCAATTTTCTTTTCCAAAACCGAAACAAAACCCCTTTTTTTTCCTGTCTCTCCCTCTCTCTCTCTTTCTCTCTCTCCAGTTTTCTTTTTCAAGCCCGAAAACAATCCCCTCCTCCTTTTATCTCCCCTCTCTCTCGTTTCAGCCCCCCTCTTCTCGATCCACCTTCTTTTTTTCTGTTTTTTTCCCTTTTTTTTATACTTCTTTCAACCTTTCTATCTCTCTCTCTCCTCTTCTCGATCCTCTTTCCTTTTTTCTATTTTTTCCTTTTTTTATACTTCTTTCCACCTCTCTCTCTCTCTCTCTCTCTCTCCTCTTCTCGATCCTCTTTCTTTTTCTATTTTCCCCCTTTTTTATACTTCTTTCCACCGCTCTCTGTCTCTCTCTCCTCTTCTCAATCTTCTTTCTTTTTCTATTTTTTTTTCCTTTTTTATACTCCCTTTCCACCGATATTCTTCTCTCTTTCCTCTTTCTATTTTTTTCCTTTTTTCTATTTTTTTATACTTCTTTCCTTTTCTCACCGACTCCCTTTTATTCGGATCCTACTTTCCTCTCTTTTTTTTATATATATAAACATATAATATATTAATATATATATATATATATGATATAATATACATATAAGACGTATGCATATATTATACGATATATTATTATATATTATACATTATATAATAAAGAAATACATGCATAAGCATCGGCATGAATTGGTCCGGATTGACAAGGGTTGATTGGATTGGGCCAAGATTAGCTTGGGTTAAGCTGAGTTGACTGGATTAACTGGAATTAACTGGGTTTCTCTCCCTATCATTTCATGGGCCATTTCCACTGTCATTCTGCACGGAATTTTCGATAACCTCTATTCCCAATTTTCTGCGTTCACTTTGTAGAACATTAAAAATAAAGAATATTGGAACTTGAATCACCTCATTTGGAAATAAAATGACCAACTTATGAATTTCTGAAGTTTAAGCAGACCAATTATCGATACTTTGGCTGACCATTCTGCATGGGATCCTTCGGAGACTTCTATCAGAAATCCTTTACGTCCACTTTGTAGAGTACTAAAAATAGAACATAATGAAACTGAAATTACCTGATTTGGATATGGGGTGATCAAAATATGAATTTTCGAAGATTAAATGACCATTTCCATATGTAATTTTGCATGGGACCCTCCAGAGACTTCTACTGGAGATTTTTCACGTCACTTTATAGGACATCACAAATGAAGAATAATGGTTTTGGAATCATCTGAATCCGCCGTAAAACGGAAAAGATATGAAGCTTTGAAGTTTTAACAATAATTTTGCATGAAAGCTTGCATGGGATCTACTGGTGACTTCTACCCGGGATTTTTCACTTCCAGTTTGAAGAGGACTAAAAATAAGGAATAATGGTACTTAAACAATATGATTCAGATGTCGGATGATCAAGATATGATGATTTGAAATTCAAACAATCCAACTTACGATAATTTGCATTATTTATGATAATTTCAGAAACCTCCCTTGTACGTATCATCCGACTAAAATGATCATATCTTCTTCGTTTGATATCAGAATTGAGAAATTTTAGTTTTCATTTTGAAGATAATTCCATGACCTATGCAGCCTTGCAGATTACAGCCTGTGACCTTATTGTGGGACCCACCGAAAACCACCTCGAGGTCGTAGTAAAAACCTAAATTTTCTCTCATCTTTCTTCCCTTGTTGTCCACACACTAGTAGGACTTTGTTTAGTTGGAAATGGCAAAAATAGGATGCTTACAGAAATGTAGAAAGAGGGAGAGAAGTAGAAAGAGAGAGAGAAGTAGAGAGAGAGGGAGAGAGAGAAGTGGAGAGAGAGTGTAAGACCCGTGTCAATCTAACCCGGTCTTACCACCTTGAACCAGGTTTACCCATCACGGTCGAGTCAAATGGACCAAGGGCGTGAAGGAGATCGAGATCCCAGGTACCAAATCGACCCAAAAACACTTAACTTGAAGGGAGGGTCGCATACCCAGCTAAGCAGGGTCGGACCTCCCAAAGCAGAAAGTCAGACCCTCAAGTTTGAAGGGAGGGTCGGACATCTTGAACCCTAGGGTCGACGGGATCATCGACCCTCCCATCGACCCTCGGTTACCGTAAGAAATAGAAATTAGGAAATTTCCTAATTTTTGATTGGGATTCTTTCCTAATCTCAATGGGACTTATTTAGGATGTTCCTACTCTATTTAAATGACGTCCCTAAGCCTCTTTCACTCCTTTCACAACCCTAATTGAATTGAGAGAAAGAGAAGAGAAGGAAAAGAGGAAGAAGAGAAGCAAGGAAGAGAATTTAGCCAAAAGAGTAGAGTTGCAGAGAAGGAGTATTCTTCTCAGGTATGGATACTAATTCCATGAGTTTCTACAGACCTTAGGTTAGATATTGATGAGAGTGTGATCTCGGAGAAACCCAAACCATCAACCCATGGTTAGGTTTTCATGGGAAACCATGGGGGATTAAATGAAAGCTATCTAGGTGGATTATTCATGGTTTCAGACCATGGAATAAATGTAGAATGGAATGTAGGAGCAAGCCATAGGATCCCAAGCACGAAGAATGGACTAAAAGAGGGAATTGGACCAAAGTGCACCGAGGGTCACACCGAGGGTCGATGACCATCCGACCCTAGGTGATCCTGACCATCGACCCTCAGTGTTTGGGAAGTTCAGAGTTTGGGGAGGGTCGCACCCAGGGTCGATCAGGACTCCGACCCTACCTCCGACCCTCAGTTAACAGAATAGTTTTTAAATTCAAAAATAATTCTAATTAAATTCTATCGACTTGTTAGGTCTTCTAGCAATACAATAACAATATAAAGGTGATTATAAAGCTTGAAAAAGTATCTGTTAGCAAGCTAAGGTGAGGAAACAGAACTCTAAACTAATTGGTTAATAACAAACTGTTTTCTATTTCTTGAGTCCAATGCCATGCTTGATTTGATGCGAATATGTTTGTAATGTGCATACAACATGCCATCAAATATTTCTATTATTTGTTCATGCATATTTATTTTATTGTTTATAACATGACGATGATGATGATGATAGGAATAGGCATGTGATTGTATGTGTGTGGTTGGTGTACTTGATGCGAGCGAGTATCAGGGGAGGTGTGATGAGAACGTCAATAAACGTTAACCTTTGGCGGGTCTCAACACTTTAGCTCTATCTCTAACTCAAGTCTTGTGCATTAGCATCGTCGTATCGCCATTACTTTAGCAGAACTATTATGTCGTAGAGTATCAGGGGAGGTGGTCTCGGTCCTTGTAGTCTTTGACTCTACCGGGGGGCCTTAGCTCTATCTCTATAGACATTCTGAGGGATGCTGGGGTGAGACCTTGGATACATTGTTTGGCATTAGGATTGGTTAGTTGCGAGCCCAGTTTGCAAGCCCTCGCTAACAGGGGATTACGTGTTGGTATGGTATTATATAGCAATAAACGTTAACCTTTGTTGTATAATGTCATGATTAGGGTGGATGGGGACAACGATAAACGTTAACCTTCGGGCGGACTTCCACACCCTGTGTATAGAGGCAGGTTCAATAAACGTTAACCTTTGACCACCCAACCTTTCTATTGCGCATTGCAAACTATAAACCAGACCAAAGATATGAATTGATTGCATGCATATGTATTGTTGCATTATTTTGTCTACTCACTGAGCCGTGATGTGTGCTCACCCCTCGACGTCGAATATTTTTAGTTGATGATGCAGGTTATACGGTTGAAGATTATATGAAAGCTCCAGCATACGGGAATGTGGCGGCGATGGAAGCTGAAGCTGAAGTAGATACACATCACTCCTCTTGCGAGTGCAACTCATGTGTATTCGATTAGATTTTTCTTAGGTTTCTTTATTTGAATTTAATAAAGACATGTATTTGATAATTATTATGTCCCAGTTGATACAGAATAATTTGCTATTTAATATTTATATCACAGTAGATTCTCAGTTCATTTTATTATAAGATTTTCGCTATTGTGTATTTACTCTGATTATGATTATGGATGTGTGGAAGTTTAGATAACACGGATATAGCCTACTCGAGATCCTAGTTGAACCGTTGGTTTGCTAGCGGTTCATCACACCATTCTGAACAGTGCAGAATTGGGGTGTGACAACTTGGTATCAGAGCATCTCAGGCCTTGTCCGCTAAACTTACATACATTTGAGACAATTGTGAACTGAGATAGGATAAAAGTAAAAATAGTAATATTAACACACTGTAAGCACAAGTGATGGTTGAGACCAAATTAAAAAAGAGAAAATGCATCTATAAAAGGGGAAAACAAGTTACATACAATGAGAGAGAGAAACAAAATGTAACTAAAGCAGAGTACAGTCCACAACCCGGACAGTTACCCTGTAGTACAAGAAAATAAATGCAATCATGAAGCTGGAGGTGAAAGAGGAGGCGGTGCCTCACGATCTCTGTCATAATCCTCAGCATAGACTCTAGTCAACCAGGCCACCTGAGTCTGGGTCGTCTGGAGACTAGCTGTAAGATCGGCTATCCTCCGATCAGTTGCCCGCTGGATCGCTATGAGCTCATCCACCCTCATACGTTGAGTGTCTAACAAATCCTCCATCCTCAGATCAGATCTGCGCCGAGCCTCCCTAATCTCCTGCAACATCTCCATCATGTCAGAAGGTGGGAGTGAAGGACTAGCCGCATAAGAAGGACCAGCCTCAGGTACAGGAGACGCCGCAGAAGAAGTACCAACTCCAGCCACATGTGTAGGGGAAGGTGGTGGTATCGAGTCGACATCCATATACATACGATCGTCATCATCGACAGGATCCACATGAGCTCTAGCAGTGGCAGCAGCGGCCTCAGCGTCAGCCATCTCAATCTGAGCGTGAGGGAACACCATCGCGTTCTTCTCCTCATCACTAACCTGGGCATCCCGCATACCCATCTTGCAGATAGCCTCCTAATCTAGAGGTGACGAGAAGGTCTTCTCCTGGATCTTCTCATCTACTAGGGCAACCCCCAGACGGGTCAGTAGAACTGTAATCATGCGTCTATAGGGTAGATAACCCCTATGACCGGACAATGTAGCACTAATCATGGTCCGCATGATGATGTAGGGAAGGCAGACCGGCTTTCTGCCGCAGATACTATATATCAAAAACTGGGTCAGCTGAGAAACCCTCTCATAGTGCCCACTCTGTGGAATCAGATTATGTTGGATAATCTTACAGAAGACCCGTGGAGCTGGACGCAGGTGCAAGCTCTCATCTGCCAGCGATCAGGTCGTAGCAGCTGATTGTCGATCTCTGCCCTCATCTCCATGGAAACAAACTGGGGCTCTCCAGGCGCACAGTACACCATGGGGCCATCATAGGGTATGCCCAACAGATCGGCCAGTTACCGATAATCAAAGGAAATGTGCACCCCTTTAACATAACTGGTGATGCACAACTCTCGACCATGCTCAACGTCATTGTAATTTCCCACCACCTGGAGATTACAATAGAACTGGCGCATCAAATCCGGACATGTGCACACGTCGTAGGTGATGACAGGGAGCCACCCCATATCACCAATTGCTCTCTCTACGTTGAACAAGGCTAGCTCAGCCAAGTTCACCATACGACCACCCTCTACTTTCTTACGAGCATAGTCGGCATACTGTGCCTCGGTTTCATTAGAGTGAAAGCGAAGCGGATCACGAACTCTGGGTATCTTGGTACGAGCCATGGTACCTGCAGATAAGAAAGAGAAAGGGAGACAAGGGGTTAGTAGGATAAAAATCTAAAAATTTAGCATTATAACGACGTAAGTTGTCCAAAAGCCTCACTTTTCACCCATACACGTGGGCGGGAGGACTTACTTAGGGTCCAACACATCCTACGACACTCACACAGTAGGAAATGGAAACCACGAAGACCAATTTGAAGAAATTTCAAGAAATCAAAATTTTTTTGACAAATTAGGGCAAACAAGCAAAAATTCAAGTTTCTCGATAACCAACGGATGAAATTCAAAAATTTTTGAGGGCTTTCGTTCCTCGAGATACCAATAACAAAAGCCCCTAATAAAGATCAAATTTTTACGGTTGGAAAAATTTTAATTTCAAAAATACAAGTTAAATAGACAAAAACCTAGAAAAGAAAACCTAAAAACAGATAAAAATGGGAGAACATACTGTATGGATGACGTGGACGTCGAAACCCGGACTCAAACCGACCAAAAACAGTGGAGTGGCACTGTAGCAACTCAGAGGGGAGAGACGAGTCGAAACGGGAGGGAAATAATAAGAAATGATCCAAAATCGGATCTTAAAAATCTGATTTTTAGTCTGAGGGTCGGACAATTCGACCAGAACCATCGACCCTCGAATCGACCCTCCCATAGACCCTCGGTTCTCGGGAATCTGACAGAAAACTAAGGGTCAGAACTGAGCGTCGAACACCCATCGACCCTCACATCGACCCTCAGCTCTCGGGAAGAACAGGTCATTCCCAGGGTCGGATACTAAGGGTCGGACATACCATCAACCCTCACCATCGACCCTGCATAGAAAAGACAATATTTTTCTTTAAAAATGAGCTGGAATTGGAATTTTATATCGGTTAGCGTGTCTACATGAAATAAAAATGACTTCTCACCTATTTTGATAATTTTCAGGCACCAATCACAGAAGGAATTATGTCTGGACGTAGGGTAACCCGACAGAACCGAAATGCAGTTCCACCACCACCACCCGTGGAGGAGGCCAGTCAGGAAAATAATTATGCACCGGATAATCCAGAATAGGCAAACCCTACAAATTTTCCACCCCCACCACCAGAGCTAGCAACTGTGGTGATGAATCTGGCTCAGCAGCTGCAACAGATGCAACACGCACAGGCTTAGATGCAAGTTGCGATGGGTATTATGTTTCAAGCCACTCAAGCTGCACCTATGCAGACAGGACAAGCCAGTGCAGCACCGGTGGGTAACCACCCAACACCTCAGACACCTCAACAACCTGCTGCACAAATTCCAGTACAGGCTCCGGAAGCAGCTCAGGTTAATTACCAGTATCCACCCCATATGTTTGGGGCATATCCCCAAAATCAGTTGGATCACTCTCGATTGGTGGAGAGATTTTTGAAGATGAAGCCTAGGGAATTTAATGGCAAACCATCTGATCCATTATGGCCAGCACACTGGATAGACGAGATGGAGAGAAATTTTCTCATGATAACTATTACAGAGGAAGAAAAAGTATTATGTGCCACCTTCATGCTCAAAGGCGATGCACATCACTGGTGGAAATCTACCCGGGACTATCTTTTGACCAAGCACACCCAACTGACTTAGGCTGTTTATAAAGAAGCTTTCTTCGAGAAATATTTTCCACGAAGCTTCAGAGATTCTATGGAGAATGAGTTTCTGAGTCTATATCAGGGGCAGATGTCAGTGGATGTGTACCAACAACGTTATGAAGAGCTATTTTTCTTCGCACAACTGAGTATGCAGGAAGAAGAAACCAAAACCCATAGGTTCGTCACGGGACTGAGAGGAAGCATCAAAGAGCATGTTCTGGGCTTAGAAAAGAAGATTTATAATGAAGCTGTCCAAATAGCTCGAGTTATTGAATCGAGCCAGAAGGAGAGTTATTTCACACAGAACCAGGGTATCAAAAGGCCAACTGGAAATTCTTATAATGACATATAAGCCTTTCCACCCTCAGAATTTTAATGCTGCAACCAAGACTACTCCAGTAACTCAACCTCAGCCACAGCCAAATTCTGCAAGTCCGAAGTGTTATAACGGCAACCAACCGGGACATATGGCAAGGGAGTGCCCTAAGCCCAAGAAGCAGTTCCATCAGGGACGGGTATATGCTGTTACATCCGAGGATGCGGCCGCATCACCCGATGTGGGCACGGGTATGACTGAAACTTTTGAAGTTGTAATTACATTGTGTGAGCATGTAGACTAAGTTAAAATAAATCACAGGTATCATACCTATAAATGGCGCACCCGCCAGAGTACTCTTTGATTCAGGAGCTACTCATTCATTTATATCTGTGTCATTCGGAAAGAAGATAAACTTACCCATCAAAACATTAAACTACAAATTACTTGTACGGTCACCGATGGGGTTAGAAGTGGAACTAGAAAAAGGATATGGACCAGGTCCAGTCCGCATTGGTGAGAAAACCTTAGATGCAACCTTGATACAACTTGAGATGGCAGACTTTGACGTCATCTTGGGAATGGACTGGTTAGCTCGGCATTCTGCGAACCTACTATGCGCCGAAAGGAAGCTAACATTTAAAGACCAAGCAGGAGTAGAATTCAGTTTTACTGGAACCAAACTTCCCCGTAGACGCAAGCTCATACTCTCAGCACTAAAGGCTAAGAAGTGCCTCGAGAAGGGGGCAGTCGGGTATCTAGTATCAGTGGTCGACCTAACCAAGGAAACACCACAAATGGAAGATATTGAAGTCGTACGGGACTATCCCGACGTATTTCTGGAGGAACTACCAGGTTTACCACCCAACCGAGCCACAGAATTTGTGAAAGATCTTGTACCTGGAGCCGCACCCGTATCAAAAGCACCTTATAGAATGGCTCCTACGGAACTGAAGGAACTGAAAGTGCAACTACAAGAACTACTGGACAAGGGTTATATTCGACCCAGTATATCACCATAGGGAGCGCCGGTGTTATTCGTGAAGAAGAAGGACGGTAGTGTTCGATTATGCAACGACTATCGGGAGTTGAATAAACTGACAATCAAGAATCGATACCCACTACCACGGATCGATGACTTGTTCGATCAGTTGCAAGGAGCAAAGGTATTTTCTAAGATCGATCTTCGATCGGGCTATCATCAATTGATGATTAAAGAGGGTGATATTCCTAAGACAGCTTTCAGGACCAGATACGGACATTATGAGTTCTTGGTCATGTCTTCTGGATTAACAAATGCACCAATAACTTTTATGGAACTAATGAACCGGGTTTTCTGCGACATGTTGGATACGTCGGTTATAGTATTTATTGATGATATATTGGTATACTCCATGGACGAAGAAACTCATATCAAGAACCTAAATGCTGCCCTACAGCGTTTAAGAAAAGAGAAACTATATGCCAAATTGTTAAAGTGTGAGTTTTGGCTAAGTGAAGTCACCTTCTTAGGCCATGTAGTATCAGCTGAAGGAATCAAAGTGGACCCCAGCAAGATCGAGGCTATTGTAAAGTGGGAAGCACCAAAGAGCGTTTCAGAAATTAGAAGTTTTCTAGGTCTAGCTGGTTATTATCGGAGATTCGTAGAAGACTATTCCTAGATTTCCGTACCTCTCACCAGTTTGACTAAGAAAGGTGAAAAGTTTGTGTGGACCGATAAATGTGAGAAGAGTTTCCAAACGCTGAAGATCAGATTGATATCCGCTCCGATTTTGACTATTCCCATTCCAGGATAGACATTTACTCTATACACTGATGCGTCGGGACTGGGACTTGGATGTGTGCTTATGCAAGGAGAGCAAGTGATTGCTTATGCTTCAAGACAGTTAAAGGTACATGAGAAAAATTATCCCACTCATGATCTGGAGCTAGCGGCAGTAGTGCATGCTGTCAAGATATGGAGACATTACCTATATGGAGAGAAATTTCAGATTAAGTCAGACCATAAAAGTCTTACTTATCTATTTAATCAGAAAGAATTGAACATGAGACAAAGAAGATGGTTGGAACTATTGAAAGACTATGATTGCGATATCCAGTATCATCCGGGAAAAGCGAACGTAGTAGCGGATGCGTTAAGCCGAAAAGCAATGATAAAATCGCAAGGAGAGGTTAGCACAACTACAGCAATGTGTACTACCGGAATGGTATTCAATCACGGCAATGAGCAATATGTGATAGACGCAACGGATGAGTCAGCCAACCAAGGGTTCATTCATCGGTTTTCAAATATGTTCACTGCATTGAAGATTATACCGGACATAATGGATGAAGTGAAGACAGCTATCAAATCGGATCCTTATCTGAGAATAGTACAAGAAGATATTGAGAAAGGTAGGACCAATCCTGAGTTCACCTTGGACGAAGAGAAAGTACTGAAATACAAAGGAAGAATATGTGTACCGAAAACAGAAAATATGGACATTAGACACCGACTGATGAAAGAAGCCCATACACCATCTATTCGATACATCCTAGAAGTACAAAAATGTATCATGATCTAAAGAAACTATATTGGTGGAGGGGAATGAAAGCAGATGTAGCCAAGTTCGTGCCTCAATGCTTAAATTGTCAGAAAGTAAAGGCTGAATGACAAAGACCCGCAGGACTGTTACAGCCATTACCGAAACCAGCATGGAAATGGGACTGCATCACTATGGACTTCGTCACGGGACTACCACTGACTCCTCGAGTAGTTGACGCAATTTGGGTGATTGTGGACCGTCTGACTAAAACAGCTCGCTTCATACCGATACGACCTCAGTATACACTGGAGAGGTTAGCAAAGCTGTATGTGGATAATATTGTTCGATTACATGGTGTTCTAGAAAGCATTGTGTCTGATAGAGATCCACGATTTACTTCCAAGTTTTGGGAAGGATTGCAAAAGGCTATGGGTAGAACATTGAAGTTCAAGATCGCATTCCACCCACGTACGCAGACGGACGGTCGGAGCGTACAATTCAGATTCTAGAAGATATGCTACAAGCATGTGTAATTGATTTCAAAGGATCATGGGATGAAAAGTTACCATTGATCGAGTTCGCTTATAACAATAGCTATCAGGCTACTATACAGATGTCACCTTATGAGGCACTGTATGGCAGAAAGTGTCGAACTCCTTTGTTTTGGAATGAAGTTGGAGAACATAGTATTGTTGGGCCGAAATTTTTTGAAGAGACGTGCCGAGTGGTCGATATTATCAAGGAAAGAGTAAGAACAGCTCAGAATCGTCAGAAGCAATATGCAGATACTCGACGTAGAGATCTGGAGTTCGTCGTAGGTGATAAAGTATTTTTGAAGGTATCGCCTATGCCAGGATTGAAAAGGTTCGAACAGAAAGGGAAACTAAGTCCAAGATATGTCGGGCCGTATGAAATTCTAGCTAAGCGTGGTAAAGTGGCTTATCAGTTAGCACTACCACCATCTATGTCGAGTGTGCATGACGTATTTCACATTTCCCTATTGAAGAAGTATGTCAAGGATCCAACACACGTGTTGACAGTAGATTTACCAGATTTGACTGATGATTTGATATTTAAAGTAACACCAACAGAAATCACCAGCCGAAATGTTCAACGTCTACGCAACCGAGATATCTATTATGTTAAGGTCACATGGAAAAGTAGAGACATGGAAGAAATTACATGGGAAGAAGAAAATGCGATGCGGAAGCAATACCCTCACTTATTTGATTCAGAAGGTACGTACAATTTTGTGGACGAAATTTTTATAAGTAGGGGCAGTTGTAAGACCCGTGTTAATCTAACCCGGTCTTACCACCTTGAACCAGGTTTACCCATCATGGTCGAGTCAAATGGACCAAGGGCGTGAAGGAGATCGAGATCCCAGGTATCAAATCGACCCAAAAACACTTAACTTGAAGGGAGGGTCGCATACCTAGCTAAGCAGGGTCGGACCTCCCAAAGCAGAAAGTCAGAGCCTCAAATTTGAAGGGAGGGTCGAACATCTTGAACCCTAGGTCGACGGGATCATCGACCCTCCCATCGACCCTCGGCTACCGCAAGAAATTGAAATTAGGAAATTTTTTAATTTTCGATTGGGATTCTTTCCTAATCTCAATGGGAATTATTTAGGATGTTACTACTCTATTTAAAGGACGTCCCTAAGCCTTTTTCACTCCTTTTACAACCCTAATTAAATTGAGAGAAAGAGAAGAGAAGGAAAAGAGGAAGAAGAGAAGCAAGGAAGAGAATTTAGCCAAAAGAGTAGAGTTGCAGAGAAGGAGTATTCTTCTTAGGTATGGATACTAATTCCACGAGTTTCTACAGACCTTAGGTTAGATATTGATGATAGTGTGATCTCGGAGAAACCCAAACCATCAACCCATGGTTAGGTTTTCATGAGAAACCATGGGGGATTACATGAAAGCTATCTAGGTGGATTATACATGGTTTCAGACCATGGAATGAATGTAGAATGGAATGTAGGAGCAAGCCAAAGGATCCCAAGCACGAAGAATGGACTAAAAGAGGGAATTGGACCAAAGTGCACCGAGGGCCGCACCGAGGGTCGATGACCATCCGACCCTAGGTGATCCTGACCATCAACCCTCAGTGTTCGGGAAGTTCAGAGTTTGGGGAGGGTCGCACCCAGGGTCGATCAGGACTCCGACCCTACCTCCGACCCTCAGTTAACAGAATAGTTTTTAAATTCAGAATTAATTCTAATTAAATTCTATCGACTTGTTAGATCTTCTAGCAATACAATAACAATATAAAGGTGAATATAAAGCTTGGAAAAGTATCTGTTAGCAAGCTATGGTGAGGAAACAGAACTCTAAACTAATTGGTTAATAACAAACTATTTTCTATTTCTTGAGTCCAATGCCATGCTTAATTTGATGCGAATATGTTTGTAATGTGCATACAACATGCCATCCAATATTTCTATTATTTGTTCATGCATATTTATTTTATTCTTTATAACATGACGATGATGATGATGATAGGAATAGGCATGTGATTGTATGTGTGTGGTTGGTGTACTTGATGCGAGCGAGTATCAAGGGAGGTGTGATGAGAACGTCAATAAACGTTAACCTTTGGCGGGTCTCAGCACTTTAGCTTTATCTCTAACTCAAGTCTTGTGCATTAGCATCGTCGTATCGCCATTACTTTAGCAGAACTATTATGTCGTAGAGTATCAGGGGAGGTGGTCTCGGTCCTTGTAGTCTCTGACTCTACCGGGGGGCCTTAGCTCTATCTCTATAGACATTCTGAGGGACGCTGGGGTGAGGCATTGGATACATTGTTTGGCATTAGGATTGGTTAGTTTCGAGCCCAGTTTGCAAGCCCTCGCTAACAGGGGCTTACGTGTTGGTATGGTATTATATAGCAATAAACGTTAACCTTTGTTGTATAATGTCATGATTAGGGTGGATGGGGACGACGATAAACCTTAACCTTTGGGTGGACTTCCACACCCTGTGTATAGTGGCGGGGTCAATAAACGTTAACCTTTGATCACCCAACCTTTCTATTGCGCATTGCAAACTATAAATTTGATTGCATGCATATGTATTGTTGCATTGTTTTGTCTACTCACTGAGCCGTGATGTGTGCTCACCCCTCGACGTCGAATATTTTTAGTTGATGATGCAGGTTATACGGTTGAAGATTATATGAATGCTCCAGCATACGAGAACGTGGCGGCGATGGAAACTGAAGCTGAAGTAGATACACATGACTCCTCTTGCGAGTGCAACTCATGTGTATTCGATTAGATTTTTCTTAGGTTTCTTTATTTGAATTTAACAAAGACATGTATTTGATAATTATTTATGTCCCAGTTGATACAAAATAATTTGCTATTTAATATTTATATCACAATAGATTCTCACTTCATTTTATTATAAGATTTCTGCTATTGTGTATTTACTCTGATTATGATTATGGATGTGTGGAAGTTTAGATAACACGGATATAGCCTACTCGAGATCCTGGTTAAACCGTTGGTTTGCTAGCGGTTCATCACACCAGTCTGAACAGTGTGGAATTGGGGTGTGACAGAGAGAGGTTAAAAGAGAGTGGGAGAGAGGAGTAGATAGAGAGGGGGAAAGAGTGAGAGTGGGAGAGTAGAAATAGTGAAGTGGAAATAGAAAGAGAGAAAGAAGTAGAGAGTAAATGAAAAAGAGAAAAGGGAAAGAGAGAAAGAGAAGTAGAGAGAGATTTGAGAGAGAAAGTAAGGGAGGGGAGTAAAAAGTAGAAAGAATGAGAAAGAGAGAGAGTGAGGGAAGTAGAAAAGGAGAGAGAGATAAGTAGAGAGAGGGATAGAGAGAAGTAAAAGGAGATAGAGAGGGAGAGAGAGAAGTAAAAAGAGATAGAGAATGGGAGGGAGAGAGAGAGAAAAATAAAAAGAGAGGGAGGGAGAGAGAGAGAGAAGTGGAAAGAGAGAGAGAGAGAGCGAGAGAGAGAAGAGAGAGAGAAAAAAGTAGAAAGAGAGAGAAAGAGTGGTGGAGAGAGAGAGAGGGAAGCAGAAAGAGAGAGAGGGAGAGAAAGAGAGAGTAGTAGAGAGAGAGAAAATTAGAAAGAGAGAGTAGAGAGAGTGAGAAAAGTAGAAGTAGAGAGAGTGAGAAAAGTAGAAAGAGAGAAAGAGAGAGAGAGAGAGAGGGAAAGAAGTAGAGAGTGAAAGAAAGAGAGAGAAGAGAGAGAGAGAAAGAGAAGTAGAGAGAGCGAGAGATTGAGAGAGAGAAACAGAAGTAGAAAGAGAGAGAGACAAGTAGAGAAGAAGAGAGAAAAGTGAAAAGAAAGGGAGAGAGAGATATAATGGGAGAGGGAGAGAGTGAGAGAAAAAGACATAGAAAGAGAGAGTGAAGTAGAAAGAGAGAGCGAGAGAGAGAGGGAGAGAAGAAGAAGAAGAGAGAGAGAGAAAGAGAGAGAGAGGTCGAAAGAGAAAGAGGGAGAGTGCAGTAGAAAGAGAGAGATAGAGAAGTAGAGAGAGAAAAAGAAAGAGAGAGAAGTAGAAAGAGAGAGAGAGAAGTAGAAAGAGAAAGAGGGAAGTAGAGAGAGAGGGAGAGAGAGAAGTGGAGAGAGTGGTTGAAAGAGAGAGAGAGGAGCAGATTGAGAGGGGGAAAGAGTGAGAGAGGGAGAGAAAAAGGAAAGTAGAAAGAAAGAGAGAGAGTGAGGGTAAGAAAGACGTAGTGAGAGAAAGTGAAGTAGAAATAGAGAGAAAGAAAGCAGAGAGGAAGAGAGAGAAAAATAGAGAGAGAAGTAGAGAGAGGGAGAGAATGAGAAGTGAGAGGTAAGAGAGAAAGAGGGAGAGTGAGAAAGAGAGAAGAAAGGGACAAAGAGAAGTAGAGATAGAGCTAGGGAGGGAGAGATGAAAAAGAGAGAGAGATAGTGAGAGTTAAGAATAAAGAGAGAGAGAGAGAGTGAGAGAAAGACATAGAAGGAGTGGGAGAAGAGGCAGAAAGATAAAGAGAGAGAGAAAGATGGAGAGAGAGAGAGAAAGAAAGTTGAAAGAGAGAGAGAGAGAGAAGTTGAAAGAGAGGTTGAAAGAGAGGGAGAGAGGAGAAGAGAGGGGGGAAAAGAGTAAAAGGGAGAGGGAAAAAAGGGAAGTAAAAAGAGAGAGAGAAAAAAGAGAGAGAGAATGTGAGAAAGTCATAGTGAGAGAAAGTGAAGTAGAAAAAGAGAGAGAAAGAGAGAGAGAAGAGAGAGAGAAAGAAACAGAGAGAGAAAGAAAGAGAGAGAAGAGAGAGAGAGAGAACGAGAAGTAGAGAGAGATTGAGAGAGAAAGAGCAAGGGAGAGGGAGTAAAAAGTGGAAAGAATGAGAAAGAGAGAGAGAGATAGAGAGGAAGTAGAAAGAGAGAGAGAGAGATACATAGAGAGAGGGAGAGAGAAGTAAAAAGGGAGGGTGAGGGAGAGAGAGAGAGAAGTAGAAAGAGAGAGGGAGGGAGAGGGGGAGAATTGGAGAGAGAGAGAGAGAGAGGGAGAGAGCAAGAGAGAGAAGAAAGAGAGAGAGAGATAAACTGAGGTAGAGAGAGAGGGAAGTAGAAAGAGAGAGAAGGACAAAATGAGAGAGTAGTAGAGAGAGAGAAAATTAGAAAGAGAGAGAAAGAGAAAGAGAGAGTGAGAAGAGAGGGAGAGAGAGATATAATGGGAGAGAGAGAGTGAGAGAGAAAGACATAGTAAGAGAGAGTGAATTGGAAAGAGAGTGTGAGAGAGTGAGGGAGAGAGAGAAGGAAAGATGAAGAGAGGGAGAGAGAAAGAGAGAGAGAGTGCAGTAGAAAGAGTGAGATAGAGAAGTAGAGAGAGAAAAAGAGAGAGAGATGTAGAAAGAGAGAGCGAAGTAGAAAGAGAGAGTGAAAAGTAGAGAGAGAATGAGAGAGAGAAGTGAAGAGAGAGGTTGAAAGAAAGAGAGAGATAGGAGTAGATATAGAGGGGGAAAGAGTGGGAGAGGTAGAGAAAAAGGGAAGTAGAAAGAGAGAGAGAGAGAGAGAGAGAGAGAGAGAGAGAGAAAAAGAGAGAGAGAGAGGGAGTGTGGGTAAGAAAGATGTAGTGAGAGAAAGTGAAGTAGAAATGAACATAGAGAAAGAAGCAGAGAGAAAGAGCGAGAAAAAAAGAGAGAGAAGTTGAAATAGAGAGAGAGAGAGAGAAAAGTAGAGAGAGCGAGAGAATGAGAAGTGAGAAGTAAGAGAGAAAGAGGGAGAGTGGGAAAGAGAGAAGAAAGGGAGAGAGAGAAGTAGAGATAGAGCACGGGAGAGAGAGAAGAAAAAAAGAGAGAGAGAGATAGTGAGAGTTAAGAATAAAGAGAGAGAGAGTGAGAGAGGAACACATAAAAGGAGAGAGAGAAGAGGTAGAAAGACAAAGAGAGAGAGTGAAAGAAAGAGAGTGATAGGGTGGTAGAATGAGAGAGAGAAAGAAAGAGAGAAAAAAAGAAGTAGAAAGAGAGAGAGAGAAAGAGGGGTGGAGAGAGAGAGGGAAGTAGAAATAGAGAGGGACAGAAAGAGAGAGTAGTAGAGAGAGAGAAAATTAGAGAAAGAGAGAGAGAAAGAGAAAGAGAGAGTAAGAGAAAGAGAGAGATAGAGAGAAGTAGAAAGAGAGAGAGAGAGACAGAGAGAAGTAGAAAGAGAGAGAGAGAGAGAGAGAGAGAGAGAGAGAGAGAGAGAGAGAGAGAGAGAGAAGTAGATAGAGAATGAAGTAGAGAGTGAAAGAAAGAGATAGAAGAGAGAGAGAGAAAGTGAAGTTGAGGGAGAGAGATTGAGAGAGAAAGAGAAAGGGAGAGAGTGAAAAGTAAAAGGAAAGAGAAAGAGTGAGAGAGAGAGAGAGAAAGAGAAGTAGGAAGAGAGAGAGAGAACTAGGGAGAGAGGGAGAAAATGAGAAGTGAGAGGTAAGAGACAAAGAGGGAGAGTGAGAAAGAGAAAAGAAAGGGAGAGAGGGAAGTAGAGACAGAGCTCGGGAGAGGGAGAAGAGAAAGAGAGAGAGAGAGAGAGAGAGAGAGAGAGAGAGAGAGAGAGAGAGAATGAGAGAGAGAGATAGTGAGAGTTAAGAATAAAGAGAGAGAGAGAGTGAGAGAGAAAGATATAGAACGAGAGAGAGAAGAGGTAGAAAGATAAAGAGAGAGAGAAAGAAAGAGAGAGACAGGGTGGTAGAATGAGAGAGAGAAAGAAAGAGAGAAAAAAAGAAGTAGAAAGAGAGAGAGAGAGAAAGAGAGGTGGGGAGAGAGAGGGAAGTAGAGAGGGAAGTAGAAAGAGAGAGGGACAGAAAGAGAGAATAGTAGTGAGAGAGAAAACTAGGAAGAGAGAGAGAGAGATAAAGAGAAAGAGAGAGTGAGAGAGAGAGAGAGAAAGAAAAGTAAAAAGAGAGAGAAAGAGATGTAGAAAGAGAGAGAGAGAGAAAGAGTGAGAGAGAGAGAATGAAGTAGAGAGTGAACGAAAGAGGGAGAAGATAGAGAAAAACAGAAGTAGAGGGAGAGAGATTGAGAGGGAAAGAGAAAGGGAGAGAGAGTGAAAAGTAAAAGGAAAGAGAAAGAGAAAGAGAGAGAGAGAGAAAGAGAAGTAGGAAGAGAGAGAGAAGTAGAGAGAGGGGGAGAGAGAAGTTGAAAGGGAGAGAGAGAGACAGAGAGAGAAAAGTATAAAGAGAGAGAGAGTGAGAGAGAAACACTAAGAAAGAGAAAGAGAAGAAGAAAGATAGAGAGGGTGATGGAGAAAGAGAAGTAGAGAGAGAAAGTGAGACTGAGAGGGGAAGAGAGAGAGAGAGAGAAAGAGAGAGAGAGAGAGAGAGAGAGAGGTAGAAAGAGAAAGAGAAGTAGATTGAGGGAGAGAGTGGGAGAGACAGGGAAAGAGAGGGAGATAAAGAAAGAAGTAGAAAGATGGAGAGTGAGAAAAAGAGAGAGGGAGGAGAGAGAGAGAGAGATAGAAGTAGATAGGGAGAGAGAGAAAGAAAGAGGTATAGATAGAAAGAGAAGTAGAAAGAGGGAGTGAGAGAAAGAGAAAGAGAGGGAGAGAGAGAGAGGGAGAGAGAGAGGGAGAGAGGGAGAGAGAAGAGAGAGGGGGAGATAGATTCTAAAAGAAAGCAGAAAAGTAGAAAGGGAGAGAGAGAAAAGTAGAAAGAGAGTGAGAAAGAGAAAGAGAGATAAGGAGAGAAAGAAGAATGGAGAGAGAGAGAGAAGTAGAGAGAGAGACTGAGAGAGGGAGAAAGAGAAGTTGAGAGAGAGAAGGGAGAGAGAGAGAGACAAAGAGAAGTAGAAAGAGAGAGAGAGAGAGAGAGTGATCGAAGTAGGAAGAGAGAGAGAGAGAAGTAGAAATAGAGAGTGAGGGAAAAAGCAAGGGAGAAGTAGAGAGAGATCGAAGTAGAAAGAGAGAGAATGAGAGAGAGAGAGAGAGTGAAAGGGAAGTAGAAACGGAGAGAGGGGGAGAGTGCGAGGGAGTAGTAGAGAGAGAGAATGGGAAGAGAAAGGTGAGAGTGAAAGTGAGAGAGAGAGACAGGAGTGAGAGGGAGATGTAGAAAGAAGAGAGATGTAGAGAGATAAACGGAGAGAGAGGGGGAAATGAATAAAGAGAGAGCGAGGGAGAGAGAAAGGCACCTCTTGGCAAAGTAGGCTGATGGGCAAGCCCCCTCCTGTCGCAATGGTGTGGGGTGTCAGAGGCTGTTGCCCCGTGGCATTGAAAGAGGGAGAGAAGTAGAAAGAGAGGGAGAGAAGTAGAAAACAAAGCGAGAGAGGGAGAGAGTGAAGTTGGAAGAGAGAGCAGGAGAGAGAGGGAGAAGAGAGAGAGAGAGAAAAAGAGAGAGAGAGAGGTAGAAAGTGAAAGAGAGAGAGAGGGAGAAGTAAAAAAGAGATAGAGAAGTCGAGAGAGAAAAGAAGCGAGAGAGAGATGAATAAAGAGAAAGAGAAGTAGAGATAGAAAGGGAGAGGGAGAGAAAAAGAAGGAAGTAGAAAGGGAGAGCGAGAGAAAGAGAGGGAGAGAGAAGGAGAGAGGGAGAGAGGGGGAGAGAGAGAAGTAAAAAGAGAGAGAGAGAGAGAGAGAAAGAGGTAAAGAGAGAAAGAGAACTAGAAAGAAAGAAAAAGGAAGAGAAAGAGAGAGGGAGAGAGAGAGAGAGAGGGAGTGAGGTAGTTAGAGAGAGAGATAAGTAGAAAGAGAGAAAGAGAGAAGCAGAGAGAGAAAGAGAAAGAGAGAAACAGAGAGAGAAAGAGAAAGAGAGAGAGAGAAATAGAAGAAGAACAAAGAGAAAGAGAGAGAGAGATAAAGAGAGAAGTAGAAAGAGAGAGAGAGGGAGAAGTTGAGAGTGAAAGAGAGAAAGATAAGGGAGAGATAGAGAGAGATAAAGTGGAGTTGAAAAAGAGAGAAGTAGTGAGAGAAAGTGAAATAGAAAAAGAGAGAGAGAGAAGAGAGAGAGAAAGAAGCGGAGAGTGAAAGAAAGAGAGAGAAGAGAGAGAGAACGAGATGTAGAGATTGAGAGAGAAAGAGAGAGGGAGAGGGAGTAACAAGTTGAAAGAATATGGAAAGAGAGAGAGAGAGAGAGAGGGAAGTAGAAAGAGAGAGACAAGTAGAGAGAGGGAGAGAGAAAAGTAGAAATAGAGAGAGGGAGAGAGTGAGGGAGAAGTAGAGAGAGAACGAAGAAGAAAGAGAGAGAGAGATAGAGAGAGTGAGAGAGATAGAAGGGGAGAGATGTAGAGAGGGAGCATGAGAGTTAGAAATAGACAGAGGGGGAGAGAGCGAGGGAGTAGTAGAGAGAGAAAATGAGAAGAGAGAGGAGAGAGAAAAAGAGAGAGAGAAAGAAAGAGAGAGAGAGAGGGGGAGAAGTAGAAAGAGAGAGGGAAGTCAAGAGGGGAGAGAGAGAGAAGTTAAAAGAGAAGGAGAGAGAGATATAATGAGAGGGAGAAAGTGAGAGAGAAAGACATAGAAAGAGAGAGTGAAGTAGAAAGAGAGAGAGAGAAGTAGACAGAGAAAGCGAGAGATGGAGAGAGTTAGGTAGAAAGAGAGAGCGAGAGAGAGAGAGAGGGAGAGAGGAAGAAGAGAGAGAAAGAAAGTGAGAGAGAGGTTGAAAGGGAAAGAAAGAGAGAGAGTAGTAGAAAGAGAGAGAGATAAGTAGGGAGATAAAAAGAGAGAGAGATGTAGAAAGAGAGAGAGAAGTAGAGAGAGAGGGAGAGAAAGAGAAGTGGAGAGAGAGGTTGAAAGAGAGTGAGAGGAGTAGAGAGAGGGGGGAAAGGGTGAGAGAGAGAGAGAAAAAAAGGGAAGTAGAAAGAGAGAGAGGGAAAGAGAGAGAGGGTGAGAAAGACAGTGAGAGAAAGTGATGTAGAAATAGAGAGAGAAAAAGAAGAAGAGAGAAAGAGAGAGAAAAATAGAGAGAGAAGTTGAAATAGAGGAAAAGAGAGAGAAGTAGAGAGAGGGAGAGAATGAGAAGAGAGAGGTGAGAGAGAAAGAGGGAGTGTGAGAAAGATAGAAGAAAGGGAGAGAGAGAAGTAGAGACAGAGCTCGGGAGAGGGAGAAGAGAAAGAGGGAGAGAGATAGTGAGAGTTAAGAATAAAGAGAGAGAGAGAGTGAGAGAGAAAGACATAGAAGGAGAGAGAGAAGAGGTAGAAAGATAAAGTGAGAGAGAGAAAAGAAAGAAAGAGAGAGACAGGGTGGTAGAATGAGAGAGAGAGAAAGAAAGGGAGAAAAAAGAAGTAGAAAGAGAGAGAGAGAAAGAGAGGTGGAGAGAGAGAGGGAAGTAGAAAGAGAGAGGGACAGAAAGAGAGAGTAGTAGAGAGCGAGAAAGAGAGAGAGAGAGAGAGAGAGAAAAAAAAGTAGAAAGAGAGAGAGAGATAGAGAGAAGTAGAAAAAGGGAGAGAGAGAGAGAGAGAGAGAGAGAGAGAGAAGTAGAGAGAGAGAATAAAGTTGAGAGTGAACGAAAGAGGGAGAAGAGAGAGAGAAAGTGAAGTTGAGGGAGAGAGATTGAGAGAGAAAGAGAAAGGGAGAGAGAGTGAAAAGTAAAAGGAAAGAGAAAGAGAAAGAGAGAGAGAGAGAGAGAGAAAGAGATGTAGGAAGAGAGAGAGAGAGAAGTAGAGAGAGGGAGAGAGAGAAGTTGAAAGGGAGGGAAAGAGAGATGGAGAGAGAAAAGTATAAAGAGGGAGAGAGCGAGAGGAAAACATTTAGAAAGAGAAAGAAAAAGAGAAGAAGAAAGATAGAGAGGGTGATGGAGAAAGAGATGTAGAGAGAGAGAAAGAGAGAGTGAGATGGGGAAGAGAGAGAGAGAGAGAAAGAGAGAGAGAGGTAGAAAGAGAGAGAAGTAGAATGATAGAGAGAGGGAGAGACAGGGAAAGAGAGGGAGAGAAAGAATCAAGTTGAAAGGTGGAGAGAGAGAAAAAGAGAGAGGGAGGGACAGCGAGAGAGAGGGAGATAGATAGAAGTAGATAGGGAGAGAGAGAAAGAAGGAGATAAAGATAGAAGGAGAAGTAGAAAGAGGGAGTCAGGGAAAGGGAAAGAGAGGGAGAGAGAGAGAGTGAGAAGAGAGAGGGGGATATAGATGCTAAGAGAAAGTGGAAAAGTAGAAAGAGAGAGAGAGAAGTAGAGAGAGAATAGTAGAAAGAGCGTGAGAAAGAGAAAGAGAGATAGGGAGATAAAGAAGAATGGAGAGAGAGAGAGAAGTAGAGAGAGAGACTGAGAGAGGGAGAAATAGAAGTTGAGAGAGAGAAGGGAGAGAGAGAGAGAGGAAGAGAAGTAGAAAGAGAGAGAGAGAAGTAGAGAGAGTGATCGAAGTAGGAAGAGAGAGAGAGAGAGGGAAGTAGAAATAGAGAGTGAGGTAAAAAGCGAGGGAGAAGTTGAGAGAGATCGCAGTAGAAAGAGAGAGAGTGAGAGAGAGAGAGAGTGAAAGAGAATTAGAAACGGAGAGAGGGGGAGAGTGCGAGGGAGTAGTAGAGAGAGAATGGGAAGAGAAAGGTGAGAGTAAAAGAGAGAGAGAAAGAGAGAGAGGGAGATGTAAATAGAGAGACAGAAAGAGAGAGAGAGGGGGAAATGAATAAAGAAAGAGCGAGGGAGAGAGAAAGGCATTGAAAGAGAGAGTGAAGTAGAAAGAGAGGGAGAAAAGTTGAAAAGAAAGCGAGAGAGGGAGAGAGTGAAGTTTAAAGAGAGAGCGAGAGAGATGGAGAAGAGAGAGAGAGAGGTAGAAAGTAAATGAGCGAGAGAGGGAGAAGTAAAAAGAGAGACAGAGAAGTCGAGAGAGAAAAAAAGAAAGAGAGATGAATAAAGAGAAAGAGTAGTAGAGAAAGAGAGGGAGAGGGAGAGATAAAGAAGGAAGTAGAAAGGGAGAGCAAGAGAAAGAGAGAGAGAAGGAGAGAGGGAGAGAGGGGGAGAGTGAGAAGTAAAAAGAGAGAGAGAGAAAGATGTAAAGAGAGAAAGAGAACTAGAAAGAATGAAAAAGAAAGAGAAAGAGAGAGGGAGAGAGAGAGGGAGAGAGAGAGAGAGAGGGAGAGAGGTAGTAAGAGAGAGAGAAGTAGAAAGAGAGAAAGAGAGAAGTAGAGAGAGAAAGAGAAAGATAAAGAGAAATAGAAGAAGAACAAAGAGAAAGGGAGAGAGATAAAGAGGGAAGTAGAAAGAGAGAGGGAGAAGAAGAGAGAGAGAAAGAGAGAAAGAGAAGGGAGAGAGAGAGACAGAGTGGAGTAGAAAAAGGGAGAAGTAGCGAGAGAAAGTGAAATAGAAAAAGAGAGAGAGAGAGAGAGAGAGAGAAGTAGAAAGAGAGAAAGAGAGAAGTAGAGAGAGAAAGAGAAAGAGAGAGAGAAATAGAAGAAGAACAAAGAGAAAGGGAGAGAGATAAAGAGAGAAGTAGAAAGAGAGAGAGGGAGAAGTAGAGAGAGAAAGAGAGAAAGAGAAGAGAGAGAGAGAGACAGAGTGGAGTAGAAAAAGAGGAAAGTAGTGAGAGAAAGTGAAATAGAAAAAGAGAGAGAAGAGAGAGAGAGAAAGAAGCGGAGAGTGAAAGAAAGAGAAGAGAGAGAGAGAGAGAGAACGAGATGTAGAGATTGAGAAAGAAAGAGAGAGGGAGAGGGAGTAACAAGTTGAAAGAATGAGAAAGTGAGAGTGAGAGAGGGAAGTAGAAAGAAAGAAACAAGTGGAGAGAGGGAGAGAGAAAAGTAGAAATAGAGAGAGGGAGAGAGTGAGGGAGAAGTAGAGAGAAAACGAAGAAGAAAGAGAGAGAGAGAGTGTGAGAGATAGAGGGAGAGAGATGGAGAGAGGGAGAATGAGAATTAAAAATAGAGAGCGAGGGAATAGTAGAGAGAGAGAATGAGAAGAGAGAGGAGAGGGAGAAAGAGAGAGCGAAAAAAGAGAGTGAGAGAGAGGGAAGTCAAGAGGGAGGTAGAGAGAGAAGTTAAAAGAGAAGGAGAGAGAGATATAATGAGAGGGAGAAAGTGAGAGACAAAGACATAGAAAGAGAGATAGAGAGAGAGAGAAAGAAAAGGGAAGTAGAAAGAGGGAGAGAGAGAGGGGGGAAAGGGTGAGAGAGAGAGAGAAAGAAAAGGGAAGTAGAAAGAGGGAGAGGGAGAGGGAAAGAGAGAGAGGGTGAGAAAGACAGTGAGAGAAAGTGATGTAGAAATAGTGAGAGAGAAAGAAGAAGAGAGAAAGAGAGAGAAAAATAGAGTGAGAGAAGTTGAAATAGGGGGAGAGAGAAGTATAGAGAGGGTGAGAATGAGAAGAGAGAGGTGAGAGAGGAAGAGGGAGAGTGAGAAAGAGAGAAGAAAGGGAAAGATAAGTAGAGACAGAGCTCGGGAAAGGGGGAAGAGAAAGAGAGACGAAGAGATAGTGAGAGTTAAGAATAAAGAGAGGGGGAGAGTGAGAGAGAAAGATATAGAAGGAGAGAGAGAAGAGGTAGAAAGATA
>CM053272.1:82423287-82438287 GCA_028583415.1 Protea cynaroides | reverse complement strand
GTCAAGAGAGAAAAGTAGGGAGAGAGGTGAATAAAGAGAAAGAGAAGTAGAGAAAGAGAGGGAGAGGTAGAGGGAGAGAGAAAAAGAAGGAAGTAAAAAAGGGAGAGTGAGAGAAAGAGAGAGAGAGAAGAAGAGAGGGAGAGAGGGGGAGAGAGTGGAAAGTAGTATAGAGAGAAAGAGAACTAGAAAGAAAGACGAAGGAAGAGAAAGAGAGAGGGAGAGAGAGAGAGGGAGAGAGGTAGTAAGTTAGTGAGAGAGAAGTAGAAAGAGAGAAGAGAGAAGTAGAGAGAGAAAGAGAAAGAGAGAGAAAAAAAGAAGAACAAACAGAAAGGGAGAGAGATAACCTGAAAAGTAGAAAGAGAAAGAGAGAGGGAGAAGTAGAGAGAGAAAGAGAGAAAGAGAAGGGAGAGAGAAAGAGAGACAAAGTGGAGTAAAAAAAGAGAGAAGTAGTGAGAGAAAGTGAAATTAAAAAAGAGAGAGGGAAAAGAGAGAGAAATAAGCAAAGAGTGAAAGAAAGAGAGAGAATAGAGAGATAGAACGAGAAGTAGAGATAGAGATATTGAGAGAGAAGGAGCGAGGGAGAGGGTGTTACAAGTATAAAGAATGAGAAAGAGAGAGAGAGAGAGAGAGTTAAGTAGAGAGAGGGAGAGAGAGAAGTAGATAGAGAGAGAGGGAGATAGCGAATTGGAAAGGGCGAGGGAGGAAGTGATGGAAAGAGAGGGAGTGGGAGAGAGCGAGAGGGAGAGAAGAGAGAGAGAAAAAAAGAAGTTGAAAGAGATAGAGAGAACAACTGGTAGAGAGAGAGAGGGGGAAGTTGAAAGAGAGAGAGGGAGAGTGAAAGAGTGTAGTAGAGAGAGAGAAGTAGAGAGGGAGCAAGAGAAGTAGAAAAAGAGAGAGAGGGAGAGAGCGTGGAGAACTAGAGAGTGAATGAATGAGTAGAGAGAGGTGAGAGAGAAAGATAGAGAGAGAGAAGAAAGAGAGAGAAAGATAGAGAGCGAGGGAGATGTAGAAAGAGAGAGAGAGAAGTAGAGAGGGAGAGGGGGAGAGAGAGAAGTAAAAAGAGAGGGAGTGAGAAATATAATGAGAAAGAGAGAGAGAGTGAGAGAGAAAGACATAGAGAGTAAAGTAGAAAGAGAAAGCGAGAGAAGGAGAGAGTGAAGTAGAGAGAGAGAGTGAGACATGAAGAGAGAAAGAAGTAGAGAGTAAAAGAAAGAGAGAGAAGAGAGAGAGAGAAAAGTAGATAGAGAGGCAGAAAGAGAAAGATAAGTAGAAAGTGTGGGAGAGAGAGAGAGACAGAGAGGGAAAGAAAGAATTAGAAAGGGAGAGACAGAAAGAGAAGTAGAAACAAAAAGAGAGAAAGGGAAAGAGAGATGAAGAGAGAGAGAGAGAAGAGAGAGTGGGAGATCAGTGGTAAGAAAGAGAGAGAGAAAAGTAGAAAGAGAGTGAGAGAAGTTTAGGGACAGTGAGAGAAAAGTAAAGAGAGAGAAAGAAGAACAGAGAGAGAGAAGTAGAAAGAGAGAGAGTGACAAAGAAAAAGAAAGAGTGAAAAAGAGAGAGGGAGAGAGAGCGAATTAAGGAGAGTGAAGGGAGAGAGAGGGAGACAAAGATGAAGAGAAAGTGAGAGAGAGAAGTGGAGAGAGAGATCGATGTAGAAAGAGAGACCGATTGAGAGAGAGAAAAGTAGAAATAGAGAGAGAAGGAGAGAGTGAGGGAGAAGTAGAGAGAGATCAAAGAAGAAAAAAATGAGGGATAGAGTGAGAGAGAGAGAGAGAGGGAGAAAAGTAGAGAGGGAGAATGAGAATTTGAAATAGAGAGGGAGGGAGAGATCGAGGGAGGAGTAGAGAGAGAGAATGAGAAGAGAGAGGAGAGAGGGAAAGAGAGAGAGAGAAAGAGAAGAAAGAGAGAGAGAGTGGGAAAAGTAGAAAGAGAGAGAGAGAATTCGAGAGGGAAAGGGAGACAGAGAAGTAAAAAGAGAAGGAGAGAGAGATATAATGAGAGAGAGAGAGTGAGAGAGAGAGTGAGAGAGAAAGACATAGAAAGAGAGACTGAAGTAGAAAGAGAAAGAGAGAAGTAGAAAGAGAAAGCGAGGGATTGAGAGAGTAAAGTAGAAAGACAGAGTGAGAGAGAGAGGGAGAGAGGAAAAAGAGAGAGAAAGAAAGAGAGAGAGACATAGAAAGAGAAAGAAAGAGAGAGAGAAAGAGAGAGAGAGTAGTAGAAAGAGAGAGAGAAGTAGAGAGAAAAAATAGAGAGAGAGACGTAAAAGGAGAGAGAAAAGTAGAGAGAGAAGGAGAGAGAGAGAAGTGGAGAGGGAGCTTGAAAGAGAGCGAGAGAGAGGAGTAGAGTGAGAGAAAAAAAAAGGAAAGTACAAAGAGGGAGAGAGAGAGAGAGAGGGGGAAAGAGAGAGGGAATGAGAGAGAGGGTGAGAATGTCGTAGTGAGAGAAAGTGAAGTAGAAATTAAAAGAGAGAAAGAGGCAGAGAGTAGAAGAAAAAGAGAAGGGAGAGAGAGAAAGAGAAGTAGAGAGGGATTGAGAGAGAAAGGGAGAGGGAGGGGGAGTAAAAAGTGGATAGAATGAGAAAGAGAGAGAGGGAAGTAGAAAGAGAGAGATAAGTAGAGAGAGGGAGAGAGAGAAGCAGAAAGAGATAAAGTGGGAGAGGGGGAAGTAAAAAGAGAGAGAGGGAGGGAGAGAGAGAGTAGTGGATAGAGAGAGAGAGGGAGAGCGAGAGAGAGAGAGAGAGAGAGAAGCGAGAGAGAAAAAAGAAGGATAAAGAGAGAGAGAGAGTGGTGGAGAAAGAGAGAGGGAAGTAAAAAGAGAGATAGGGAGAGAAAGAGAGAGTAGTAGAGAGAGAAAATTAGAAAGAGGGAGTTGAGAGAGAGAGAAAAGTAGAAAGAGAGAGAGATAGAGAAAGTAGAAAGAGAGAAGAGAGAGAGAGAGAGAGGGAAAGAAATAGAGAGTGAAAGAAAGAGAGAAAAGAGAGAGAGAAAGAGAAGTAGAGAGAGCGAGAGATTGAAAGAGAGTGGGAGGGAGAAGTAGAAAGAGAGAGAGAGATGTAGAGAGGGGGAGAGAAAAGTGAAAAGAGAGGGAGAGAGATATAATGGGAGAGAGAGAGAGTGAGAGAGAAAGACATAGAAAGAGGGAGCAAAGTAGAAAGAGAGGGCGAGATAGAGAGAGTGGGAGAGAGGAAGAAGAGAGAGAGAGAGAGAGAGAGAGAGAGAGAAAGAGAGAGGGAGAGGTTGAAGGAGAAAGAGAGAGAGAGAGAGTGCAGTAGAAAGATAGAGAGATAGAGAAGTAGAGAGAAATAAATAGAGAGAGATGTAGAAAGAGAAGTAAAAAGAGAGAGAGAGTAGAGAGAGAGGGAGAGAAAGAAGTGGAGAGAGAGGTTAAAAGAGAGAGAAGTAGAGAGAGAGGTTAAAAGAGAGAGAGAGGAGTAGATAGAGAGGGAGAAAGAGTGATAGAGGGAGAGAAAAAGGGATCGTAGAAATAGTGAAGTAGAAATAGAAAGAGAGTAAAAGAAAAAGAGAGAAGGGAGAGAGAGAAAGAGAAGTAGAGAGAGACTGAGAGAGAAAGAGAGAGGGAGGGGGAGTAAAAAGTAGAAAGAATGAGAAAGAGAGAGTGAGGGAAGTAGAAAATGAGAGAGATAAGTAGAGAGAGGGAGAGAGAGAAGTAAAAAGACATAGAGAGGGAGAGAGAAGTAAAAAGCGAGAGAGGGAGGGAGAGAGAGAGAAAAATAGAAAGAGAGAGGGAGGGAGAGAGAGAGAGTAGTGAAAGAGAGAGAGAGAGAGAGAGAGCGAGAGAGAGATAGAGAAGAGAGAGAGAAAAAAGAAGTAGAAAGAGTGAGAGAGAAAAAGTGGTGGAGAGAGGGAGGGAAGGTAAAGAGAGAGTGGGAGAGAAAGAGAGAGTAGTAGAGAGAGAGAAAATTAGAAAGAGAGAGTAGAGAGAGAAAATAAAGTAGAAAGTGAGGGAGAGAGATTGAGAGAAGTTGCAAGATAGAGAGAGAGAGAAGTTGAAAAGGAGGTTGAAAGAGAGAGAGAGAGGAGTAGAGAGAGTTGGGAAAGAGTAAAAGAGAGAAAAAAATGGTGTATAAAGAGGAAGGGAGAGAGAAGGAGAGAGAAAGAGAGAGAGAGAGGGAAAGAGAGAGGATGAGAAAGACGTAGTGAGAGAAAGTAAAGTAGAAAAATAAAGAGAGAAAGAGTGAGAGAGAAGAGAGAGAGAAAGAAGCAGAGGGTGAAAGAAAGAGAAAGGAGAGAGAAAGAATGAGTAGTAGAGAGAGATTGAGAGAGAAAGAGCAAGGGTGAGGGAGAAAAAGTGGAAAGAATTAGAAAGAGAGAGAGAGAGTGAGGGAAGTACAAAGAGAGAGTGAGGGAAGTAGAAAGAGAGAGAGAGATACGTAGAGAAAGGGAGAGAGAGAAGTAAAAAGGGAGAAAGAGGGAGAGATAGAGTAGTAGAAAGAGAGAGGGAGGGAGAGAGAGAGAAGTGGAGAGAGAGAGAGGGAGAGAGCGAGAGAGATAAGAAAGAGAGAAAAAAAGAATTAAAAAGAGAGAGAGAGAGAGAGAAAGAGAGGTAGAGAGAGGGAAGTAGGAAGAGAGAGGGACAGAAAGAGAGAGTAGTAGAGAGAGAGAATTAGAAAGAAAGAGAAAGGAAAGAGAGAGTGAGAGAGAGAGAAAGAAAAGTAGAAAGATAGAGATAGAATGAAGTAGAAAGAGAGAGAGAGAGAGAGAGAGAGAGAGAAAGAAATGTAGAGAGAGAAAAAAGTAGAGAGTGAACGAAAGAGAGAGAAGAGGGAGAGAAAGAGTAGAGGGAGAGAGATTGAGAGAGAAAGAGAAAGGGAGAGAGAGTGAAAAGTAAAAGGAAAGAGAATGAGAGAAAGAGAGAGAGAAAGAAACAGAAGTAGGAAGAGAGAGAGAGAGAGAAAATCAGAGAGAGAGGGAGAGAGAGAAGTTAAAAGGGAGAGAGAGAGAGAAAGAGGGAGAAAAGTATACAGTGAGAGATAGAGTGAGAGAGAAAGACTTAGAAAGGGAAAGTGAAGAAGAAAGAGAGAGAAAGTGATGGAGAGAGAGATGTAGAGAGAGAAAGAGAGACAAAGAGGGGGAAGAGCGGGAGAGAAAGAGAGAGAGGTTGAAAGTAAGAGAGAAGTAGAATGATAGTGAGCGGGAAAGACATGGAAAGAGTGAGGGAGAAAGAAAGAAGTAGAAAGATGGAGAGAGAGAAAAAGAGAGAGGGAGGGAGAGGGAGAGAGAGAGAGGGAGCTCTAGATAGATGTAGATAGGGAGAGAGAGAAAGAAAGAGGTAAAGAAAGAAAGAGAAGTCAAAAGAGAAAACGAGAGAAAGAGAAAGAAAGGGAGAGAGAGGGAGGGAAAGAGAGAGAGAGAAGAAAGAGGGGGAGAAAGATGCTAAGAGAGAGCGGGTGAAGTAAAAAGAGAGAGAGAGAAGTAGAGAGAGAGAAAAGTAGAAAGAGAGCGAGAAAGAGAAAGAGAGAAAGGGAGAGAAAGAAGAACAAAGAAGGAGAGAAAGAAGTAGAGAGAGAGAGAGACTGAGAGTGGGAGAAAGAAAAGTAGAGAGAGAAGGTGGAGAGAGAGAGAAGTAGAAAGAGAGAGAGAGAAGTAGAGAGAGTGATTGAAGTAGGAAGAGAGAGAGAGTGAGAGAGAGAGAAAGAGAGAGAGAGAGGTAGTGAGAGAGAAGTAGAAATAGAGGGAGAGGGAAAAAGTGAGGGAGAAGTAGGAGAGATCGAAGTAGAAAGAGAGAATGAGAGAGAGAGAGAAGTAAAAACAAAGACAGAGGGAGAGAGCGGGGGAGTAGTAGAGAGAGAATGAGAAGAGAAAGGTGAGAGTGAAAGAGAAAGAGGGAGGGAGTGAGAGGGAGATGTAGAAAGAGAGAGAGAAGTAGAGAGAGAGATGGAAAGAGAGAGAGGGAAAAGAATAAGGAGAGAGAGAGAGGTAGAGAGAAAGGCATTGAAAGAGAGAGTATTGAACAAAGAGAGGGAGAGAAGTAGAAAACAAAGTGAGAGAGGGAGAGAGTGAAGTTGAAAGAAAGAGCGAGAGAGAGGGAGAAGAGAGAGAGAGCGGTAGAAAGTGAATGAGAAAGAGAGAGGGAGAAGTGGAAAGAGGGATAGAGAAGTCGAAAGAGAAAAGAAGAGAGAGAGGTGAAAAAAGAGAGACGGAAAGAGAGAGAGGGAGAAGATTAAGGAGAGAGAGAGAGGGAGAGAGAAAGGCATTGAAAGAGAGAGTGAAGTAGAAAGAGAGGGAGAGAAGTAGAAAACAAAGCGAGAGAGGGAGAGAGTGAAGTTGAAAGAGAGAGCGAGAGAGAGGGAGAAGAGAGAGAATGAGAGAGAGAGAGAGAGGTAGAAAGTGAAAGAGAGAGAAAGGGAGAAGTAGAAAGAGAGATAGAGAAGTCGGGAGAGAAAAGAAGAGAGAGGTGAATAAAGGGAAGGAAAAGTAGAGAACGAGAGGGAGAGGGAGAGAGAAAAAGAAGGAAGTAAAAAGGGAGAGCGAGAGAAATAGAGAGAGAGAAGAAGAGAGGGAGAGAGAGGGAGAGAGAGGGAGAATGAGGTATAGAGAGAAGAGAACTAGAAAGAAAGAAAAAGGAAGAGAAAGAGAGTGGGAGAGAGAGAGAGAGTCGGAGAGAGGTTGTAAGTGAGAGAAATTAGAAAGAGAGAAGAGAAAAGTAGAGAGAGAAAGAGAAAGAGAGAGAGGGAGAGAGGAAGAAGAGAGAGAAGTCGAGAGGGAGAAAGTGAGAGAAGTTAAAAGAGAAGGAGAGATATATAATGAGAGGCAGAGGGTGAGTGAAAAAGACACAGAAAGGGAGAGTGAAGTAGAAAGAGAGAGAGAGAGAAGTAGAAAGAGAAAGCGAGAGATGGAGAGATTGAAGTAGAAAGAGAGAGCGAGAGAGAGAGGGAGAGAAGAAGAAGAGAGAGAAAGAAAGAGAGAGAGGTTGAAAGTGAAAGAAAGAGAGAGAGAGAGAGAGAGAGAGAGAGAGCAGTAGAAAGAGAGAGAGAGAAGTAGAGAGAGAAAAAAAGAGAGAGATGTAGAAAGAGAGAGAGAAGTAGAGAGAGGGGAGAGAGAGAGAAGTGGAGAGAGAGGTTGAAAGAGAGAGAGAGGAGTAGAGAGAGGAGGGAAGGGGTGAGAGAGAGAGGGAAAAAGGAAAGTAGAATGAGAGTGTGAGAGAGAAAGAGAGAGAGAGAGAGGGAAAGGGAGAGATGGAAAGAGAGAGAGGGTTAGAATGGCAGTGAGAGAAAGTGATGTAGAAATAAAGAGAGAGAAAGAAGAAGAGAGAAAGTGAGAGAGAAATTGATAGAGAAGTGGAATAGAGGGAGAGAGAGAAGTAAATAGAGGGAGAGAATGAGAAGAGAGAGGTGAGAGAGAAAGGGGGAGAGTGTGAAAGAGAGAAGGAGAGAGAGAGAAGTAGAGACAGAGCTAGGGAGAGAGAGAGATTGTGAGAGTAAACAATAAAGAGAGAGAGAGACTGAGAGAGAAATACATAGAAGGAGAGAGAGACGAGGCAGAAAGATAAAGAAAGAGAGAGAGAGAGAGAAGGAGAGAAAGAGAGGGTGGTAGAGTGAGAGAGAGAAAAGGAAAGAGAGAGAAAAAGAGAGAGGAGAGAGAGAAGTAGAAAGAGAGAGAGAGAGAAGGAGAGAGAAAGAGAGAGAGACAAAGGGAGAGAGGTTGTAAGAGATAGAGAGAGAAGTAGAAAAGGAGAAAGAGAGAAGTAGAGAGAAAGATAAAGAGAGAAAAAAAAGAAGAACAAAGAGAAAGGGAGAGAGAGATAAAGGGGAAGTAGAAAGAGAGAGGGAGGGAGAGAGAGAGAGGGAGAGAGAGAGAGAGAGAGAGAAGAGAGGAGAGAGAGAGAAAAAGAGAGTTAGAGAAGAGAGAGGGGGAGCTAGATGCTAAGAGAGAGAGAGAGAAGTAGAAAGGGAGAGAGAGAAGTAGAGAGAGAGAAAAGTAGAAAGAGAGTGTGAAAGAGATAGAGAAAAAGAGAGAGTAGAGAGAGAGACTAAGAGAGGGAGAAAGAGAAGTAGATAGAGAGAAGGGAGAGAGAGAGAGACAATGAGAAGTAGAAAGAGAGAGACAGAGAAGTAGAGAGGGTGATCGAAGTAGGAAGAGAGAGAGAGAGAGAGAGAGAGGTAGTGAGAGAGAAGTAGAAATAGACAGAGGGAAAAAGTGAGGGAGAAGTAGAGAGAGATCGAAGTAGAAAGGGAGAGAATGGGAGAGAGAGAGAAAGAGAAGACAAAGAGAAGTAAAAACAGAGAGAGAGGGAGAGAGCGGGGGAGTGGTAGAGAGAAAAAGAGAAGAGAAAGGTTAAAGTGAAAGAGATTGAGAGAGGGAGTGAGAGGGAGATGTAGAAAGAGAGAGAGAGAATTAGAGAGAGACGGAAAGAGAGAGAGGGAAAAGAATAAGGAGAGAGAGAGAGAGGGAGAGTGAAAGGCATTGAAAGAGAGAGTGAAGTAGAAAGAGAGGGAGAGAAGTAGAAGACAAAGCAAGAAAGGGAGAGAGTGAAGTTGAAAGAGAGAGTGAGAGAGAGTGAGAAGAAAGAGAGAAAGAGAGAGAGAGAGAGAGAGAGAGAGAGAAGGAGAAGTAGAAAGAGAGACAGAAAAGTCGAGAGACGGGTGAATAAAGAGAGAGACGAAAAGAGAGAGAGGGAAAGGAATAAGGAGAGAGAGAGAGATGGAGAGAGAAAGGCATTGAAAGAGAGAGTGAAATAGAAAGAGAGGGAGAGAAGTAGAAAGCAAAGCGAGAGAGGGGGAGAGTGAAGTTGAAAGAGAGAGTGAGAGAGAGGGAGAAGAGAGAGAGAAAGAGAGAGAGAGGTAGAAAGTGAAAGAGAGAGAGGGGGAGAAGTAGAAAGAGAGACAAAGAAGTCGAGAGAGAAAAGAAGAGAGAGAGGTGAATAATGAGAAAGAGAAGTAGAGAAAGAGAGGGAGAGGGAAGCAGAAAAAGAAGGAAGTAAAAAGGGAGAGCAAGAGAAAGAGAGAGAGAGAAGAAGAGAGGGAGAGAGGGGGAGAGAGAGAGAAAGAGAACTAGAAAGAAAGAAAAAGGAAGAGAAAGAGTGAGGGAGAGAGAGAGAGGGAGAGAGGTTGTAAGAGAGGGAGAGAGGTTGTAAAAGAGAGAGAGAAGTAGAAAGAGAGAAGGGAAAAGTAGAGAGAGAAAGAGAAAGAGAGAGAAAATGAAAGAAGAACAAAGAGAAAGGAAGAGAGAGATAAAGAGAGAAGTAGAAAGAGAGAGAGAGAGAGGGAGAAGTAGAGAGAGGAAGAGAGAAAGAGAAGGGAGAGAGAAAGATAGACAAAGTGGAGTAGAAAAAGAGAGAAGTAGTGAGAGAAGAGAGAGAGAAAGCAGCAGAGAGTGAAAGAAAGAGAGAGAAGATAGAGATAGAACGAGAAGTGGAGATAGAGAGATTGAGAGAGAAGGAGAGTGGGAGAGGGAGTAACAAGTAGAAAGAATGAGAGAGAGAGAGAGAGAGAGAGAGAGACAAGTAGAGAGAGGGAGAGAGAGAAGTAAAGAGAGAGAGAGGGAGAGAGAGGGAGTGAGAGAGAGAGAAGTGGAAAGAGAGGGAGCGGGAGAGAGCAACAGAGAGAGAAGAGAGAGATAAAAAAAGAAGTAGAAAGAGATAGAGAGAACGACTAGTAGAGAGAGAGGGAAGTTGAAAGAGAGAGAGAGGGAGAGAAAAAGAGAGTAGTAGGGAGAGAGTGAAGTAGAGAGGGAGCAAGAGAAGTAGAAATAGAGAGAGAGAGTGAGAGAGCGACGGAGAACTAGAGAGAGAAAGAATGAGTAGAGGGAGGTGGGAGAGAAAGATAGAGAGAGAGAAGAAAGAGAGAGAAAGATAGAGATGGAGGGAGATGTTGAAAGAGAGAGAGAAGTAGAGATGGAGAGGGGGAGAGAGAAGTAAAAAGAGAGGGAGAGAGAAATATAATGAGAAAAAGAGAGAGAGAGTGAGAGAGAAAGACATAGAGAGTGTAGTAGAAAGAGAAAGCGATAGAGGGAGAGAGTGAAGTAGAAAGAGAGAGCCACACAGAGAGAGAGAAAGAAGTAGAGTGAAAGAAAAAGAGGGAAGAGAGAGAGAGAGAAGTAGATAGAGAGGTAGGAAGAGAGAGATAAGTAGAAAGAGAAGGAGAGAGAGAGAGTGACACAGAGAGAGAGAAAAAAAGAATTAGAAAGGGAGAGAGAGAGAAAGAGAGAAAGAGAGATGAAGACAGAAAGGGAGAGAGAGATGGAGAGAGAGAAGAGAGAGAGGGAGATAGGTGGTAAGAAAGAGAGAGAAGTAAAAAGAGAGAGAGAGAAGTAGAGGGAGAGTGAGAGAAATGTAGAAAGAGAGAGAAAGAAAAATTAAGAGAGAGAGAGACAAAGAAAAATAAAGAGTGAGAGTGAGAGAGTGAATCAGGGAGAGTGAAGGGAGAGAGAGAGAGAGACAAAGATGAAGAGAAAGTGAGAGAGAGAGAAGTGGAGAGAGGGATCGATGTAGAAAGAAAGAGTAAATGAGAGAGAGAGAGAAGTAGAATAGAGAGAGAGGGAGTGAGTGAGGGAGAAGTAGAGAGAGATCGAAGAAGAAAGAGAGAGAGAGTGAGAGAGAAAGATAGAGAAGTTGAGAGGGAGAATGAGAATTAGAAATAGAGAGAGGGAGAGAGCGAGGGAGAGGTAGAGAGAGAATGAGTAGAGAGAGGAGAGAGAAAAAGAGAGATAAAGAGATAGAAGAGAGAGAGAGTGGGAGAAGTAGAAAGAGAGAGAGAGAAGTCGAGTGGGAGAGAAAAAGAGAGAAGTAAGAAGAAAAGGAGAGAGAGATATAGTGAGAGATTGAGAGAGTGAGAGAGAAAGACACAGAAAGAGAGAGTGATGTAGAAAGAGAAAGAGAGAAGTAGAAAGAAAAAGCGAGAGAATGAGAGAGTAAAGTAGAAAGAGAGAGCGAGAGAGAGAGGGAGAGAGGAAGAAGTGTGTGAAAGAAAGAGAGAGAGACGTAGAAAGAGAGAGAGAGAAGTAGTGAGGAAAAAATAGAGAGAGTGATGTAAAAAGAGAGAGAAGTAGAGGGAGTGGGAGAGAGCGAGAAGTGGATAGAGAGCTTGAAAGAGAGAGAGAGGAGTAGAGTGAGAGGGGGGAAGGGGTGAGAGAGAGAGAAAAAGGGAAGTTGAAAGAGACAGAGAGAGAGAAAGAGAGAGAGAGGGAAAGAGAGAGAGGGAATGAGAGAGAGGGTGAGAAAGCTGTAGAGAGAGAAGGTGAAGCACAAATTAAAAGGAGAAAGCAAGAGAGAGTAAAAGAAAAAGATGAAGGGGAGAGAGAGAAAGAGAAGTAGAGAGAGAGTGGGAGAGAAAAAGAGAGAGAGGGGGGGGGGAAAGAGGAAGAATGAGAAAGAGAGAGAAAGAGGTGAGAGTGAGAGAAAGAGTGAGAGAGAAGTAGAAAGAGGGAGAGAGAGAAGTAGAAAGAGATAGAGAGGGAGAGAGAAGTAAAAAGATAGTGAGGGAGGGAGAGAGAGAGAAAAAAATAGAAAGTGGGAGGGAGGGAGAGTGAGAGAAAAAAGAAAGTGGGAGGGAGGGGGAGAGAGAGAGAGTAGTGGAAAGAGAGAGAGAGCAAGAGAGCGAGCGAGAGAGAGAGAGAGAAGAGAGAGAAAAATGAAGTATAAAGAGAGAGAGAAAGAGTGGTGGAGAGAGAGAGAGAGGGAAGTAGAAAGAGAGATAGGGAGAGAAAAAGAGAGAGAGAGAGAGAGAGAAAATTAGAAAGAGAGAGTAGAGAGAGAGAGAGAAAAGTAAAAAGGGAGAGAGAGATAGAGAAAGTAGAAAGAGAGAAAGAGAGAGAGAGAGAGGGAATGAAATAGAGAGTAAAAGAAAGAGAGAGTAGAGAGAGAGAAAGAGAAGTAGAGAAAGCGAGAGATTGAGAGAGAGAGAGAGAAAGAGAGAGAGAGAGATAGTGAGGGTAAGAAAGACGTAGTGAGAGAAAGTGAAGTAGAAATAGGGAGAGAAATAAGTAGAGAGGAAGGGAGAGAAGTTGAAATAGAGAGAGAAGTAGAGAGAGGGAGAGAATGAGAAGTGATTGGTAAGAGAGAAAGAGGAAGAGTGAGAAAGAGAGGAGAAAGGGAGAGAGAGACGAAAAAGAGAGAGATAGTGTGAGTTAAGAATAAAGAGAGAGAGAGTGAGAGAGAGAGACAATGAAGGAGAGAGAGAAGAGGCAGAAAGATAAAGAGAGAGAGAGAGAAAGAAGGAGAGAGAGAGGGTGGTAGAATGAGAGAGAGAGAAAAAGAAAGAGAGAGAAAAAGAGAGAGATAAAGAAGTTGAAAGAGGGGTTGAAAGAGAGGTTGAAAGAAAGAAAGGGAGGAGTAGAGAGTGGGGGAAAGAGTAAAAGAGAGAGAGAAAAAAAGGGAAGTAGAAAGAGAGAGGGAGAAAAAAAAGAGTGACGGAAAGAGAGAGAATGTGAGAAAGACGTTGTGAGAGAAAGTGAAGTAGAAAAAGAAAGAGAGAAAGAGAGAGAGAAGAGAGAGAGAGAAGAGAGGGAGAGAAAAAAGCAGAGAGTGAAAGAAAGAGAGAGAAGAGAGAGGGAGAGAGAGAGAGAGAGAACGGGAAGTAGAGAGAGAGATTGAGAGAGAAAGAGCAAGGGAGAGGGAGTAAAAAGTGGAAAGAATGAGAAAGAGAGAGAGGGAGGGAAGTAGATAGAGAGAGAGCTACGTAAAGAGAGGGAGAGAGAGAAGTAAAAAGGGAGAGAGAGGGAGAGAGGCAGAGTGAAGTAGAAAGGGAGAGGGAGGGAGAGAGGGAGAGAGAGAGGGAGAAAGCGAGAGAGAGAAGAAAGGGAGAGAAAAAAAGAAGTAGAAATAGAGAGGGAGAGAAAGAGAGGTAGAGAGAAAGAGGGAAGTAGATGGAGAGAGAGGGACCGAATGAGAGAGTAGTAAAGAGTGAGAAAATTTGGAAGAGAGAGAGAGAAAGAGGGAGTGAGAATAGAGGGAGAGAGAGATATAATGGGAGAGAGAGAGAGAGAGAGAGAGAGAGAGAGAGAGAGAGAGAGAACGAGAAGTAGAGATAGAGGGATTGAGAGAGAAAGAGGAAGGGAGAGGGAGTAAAAAGTGGAAAGAATGAGAAATAGAGAGAGGGAGGGAAGTAGAAAGAGAGAGAGAGCTACGTAGAGAGAGGGAGAGAGAGAAGTAAAAAGGGAGAGTGAAGGAGAGAGGGAGAGAGAAGTAGAAGGAGAGAGAGAGGGAGAGGGAGAGAGAGAGAGGGAGAAAGCGAGAGAGTGAAGAAAGGGAGAGAAAAAAGAAGTAGAAAGAGAGAGAGGGAAAGAAAGAGAGGTAGTGAGAAAGAGGGAAGTAGATAAAGAGAGAGGGACCAAATGAGAGAGTAGTAGAGAGTGAGAAAATTTGAAAGAGAGAGAGAAAGAGAGAGTGAGAAGAGAGGGAGAGAGAGTTATAATGGGAGAGAGAGAGATTGAGAGAGAAAGACATAGTAAGAGGGAGTGAAGTAGATAGAGAGATCGAGAGAGCGAGAGAGAGAGAGGGGGAGAGACGAAGAAGAGTGGGAGAGAAAGAGAGAGAGAGTGAGGTTCAAAAAGAGAAAAAGAGAGGGTGCAATAGAAAGAGAGCGATAGAGAAGTAGAGAGTGAAAAACGAGAGAGATGTAGAATGAGAGAGAGGTAGGAAGAGAGAGAGAGAAGTAGAGAGAGTAGGAGAGCAAGAAGTGAAGTGAGACGTTGAAAGAGAGAGAGAAGAGTAGATAGAGAGGGTGAAAGAGTGAGATAGGTAGAGAAAAAGGGAAGTAGAAAGAGAGAGAGAGAGAAAGAAAAAGAGATAGAGTGTGCAGGTAAGAAAGATGTAGTGAGAGAAAGTAAAGTATAAATAAGGAGGGTGAAAGAAGAAGAGAGAAAGAGAGAGAAAAATAGAGAGAGATGTTGAAATTGAGAGAGAGAGAGAGAGTAGATTGAGGGAGAGAATGAGAAGTGAGGGGAAAGAGAGAAAGAGGGAGAGTGAGCAAGAGAGAAGAAAGGGAGAGAGAGAAATAGAGGCAGAGCTCGGGAGAGAGAGAAGAAAAAGAGAGAGATAGAGATAGTGAGAGTTAAGAATAAAGAGAGATAGAGTGAGAGAGAAAGACATAGAAGGAGAGAGAGAAGAGGTAGAAAGATAAAGAGAGAGAGAGAGAAAGAAAGAGAGAGATAGGGTGGTGGAATGTGAGAGAGAAAAAAAAGTAGAAAGAGAGAGAGAGAGAAAGAGTGGTGGAGAGTGAGTGGGAAGTAGAAAGAGAGAGGGACAGAAAGAGAGAGTAGTAGAGAGAGAGAAAATTGGAAAGAGAGAGAGAAAAAGAAAGAGAGAGTGAGGGAGAGAGAGAGAGAAGTAGAAAGAGGGAGAGAGAGAGAGAGTGAGAGAGACAAAAAAGTAGAGAGAGAAAATGTAGTAGAGTGTGAATGAAAGAGAGAGAAGTGAGAGAGAATGAGAAGTAGAGGGAGAGAGATAGAGAGAGAAAGAGAAAGAGAGAGAGAGAGAGAATGAGAAGTAGGAAGAGAGAGAGAGAAGTAGAAAGAGAGGGAGAGAGAGAAGTTAAAAGGGAGAGAGAGAAGTTGAAAGGGAGAGGGAGAGAGAGACAGAGAGAGAAAAGTATAATGAGAGAAAGGGAGTGAGAGAGAAAGGCTTAGAAAGAAAAAGAGAAGTAGAAAGATAGAGAGGGTGACGGAGAAAGAGAAGTAGAAAGAGAAAGAGAGACAGAGATGGGGAAGAGAGAGAGAGAGAGAAAAAGAGAGAGAGAGGTAAAAAGGGAGGGAGAAGTAGAATGAGAGAAAGAGGGAGAGACAGGGAAAGAGAGGGAGAGAAATAAAGAAGTAGAAAGATTGAGGGAGTGAAAAAGAGAGAGGGAGGGAGAGAGAGAGAGCGAGAGGGAGAGAGGGACAGAAGTAGATAGGGAGAGAGAGAATGAAAGAGGTAAGGATAGAAAGAGAAGTAGAAAGAGGGAGTGAGAGAAAGAGAAAGAGAGGGAGAGAGAGAGAGGGAGAGAGAGAGAGAAGAGAGAAAGGGAGATGGATGCTAAAAGAGAGCGGAAAAGTAGAATGAGAGAGAGAG